>CAUYRB010102096.1:0-27550 GCA_963574695.1 Propithecus perrieri | reverse complement strand
CAAAGCCAAACTGGAATTATGGGAGAGACGAGTGACCATTGGGATTTTTGACATGTTTCAAACATTAGCAGAGATTTTGAAAGAGACTGAGCCAGGGCCTTCTTTCTCCCAGCTGGTGCATGATCACCTATCTCAGCTTTCAAAAGAGTTTGAGCATTACTTCCCAACCACAAAAGGCCCCCACATTAGGAAGGAATGGATCCACTACCTATTTGTGAATAAGCCAGGTGAATCGACTTTGTGCTAGAAGAGGATCAACTCCTTGAGATCACAAATGACGGTGGCCTGAAAAATATGTTTAAGAAAACTTCAAATCTCCATATGTTGTGGTTTAAAGTTAAGGTGGAATATCCTGAAATTGTTACAAAAGCACTGACAAGCCTGTTTCCATTTCCAACATCCTATCTTCGTGAAGCAGAGTTCTCTGCAGTGACAGCAACCAAAATGAGATTATGGAGTAAACTGGACATAAGCAACACACTTTGGTTGTCACTGTCTCCCATCACCCTCAGATGGGACCATCTAGTTGCAGGAAAACAAGCTCAGGGCTCCCACTGACTCTGCATTATGGTGAGTTGTATAATTATTTCGTTATCTATTACAATGTAATAATAATAGAACTAAAGTGTACAATAAATGTAATGTACTTGCGTTCCCTGAAATCATTCCCCTCACCCTCTGTCCCTAGAAAAATTGTTTTCACTGAAGCCAGTCCCTGATCCCAAAAAGATTGGAAACCTCTACACTAAAGGGTCTCTGGGACAGTCAATATTATTATTGTGTCTCTTGCTGACTTGTTTAAGAAATATTAACTAGTAAGTCCATAGCAGACTGGAGTACCTCCTACCTCACCATCTGCAATGTCATTATTAGGAAAAGCAAATAAAAAACCATAGGATTTCTTCATGTATTCATCAAGCATACACTGGTAACAAGCACAATCCTTGGTGCTTGATAAAAATCTTTATTCAGATCCCTGGAGGGAGTCATTGCCTCAGTGAGTCACTTGGCTTTCAGAATTGGTTAAAAGTCAGAATTTTATTGGATTTTTTAGGTGAAATTTTAACTCATTCTTTTTTTTTTGTGGCAAATATTGCTATTTTCTTTTTTACACAGTCATACCCTCTTCTTTCCTAAAGAAGCCCAGTTTTGCTCAGGTATGGGCTAATATTTTTCTCTGAAAAAAGCTGTTAGAGTAGGAGACTAGGAGACAGGGCCGAGACCAGATGCAGGGGCTTGTAGACTGGGTGCAGGTGTTAAAGCAAACAACCCTCAGGAGAAGCTATAATAACTAAGGGGGCTGATAACCACAGGCAAGAACCAGCTTCAACCAGCTTGTCAGCTGTCTCTGTCACCTTACATGAACTTTGGCTAATTACAACATCGTTTACATTGCGGTTTTAAAATTTCTCTGCCCTTGAAATCACCATAACAGTTCCAAGACAACCATATAAAATGGGAGGGACCCAATTCTAAGAATAACTACCCAAATTCTTAATAAAAGCCAACCCCTTAGCCTTGAGTATTCCTCTCCTCAATTAGTTAGACTTCAAAAGACCAAAACCCACTTTCTCCTGTTGCAGCCGCTCATTTTGAACCTGCCACCTCTCCCCTCTGAGAGTGTACTTTTGCTTTAAATTAAAAAAAAAAAAAAAGCTGTTGCTTGCTTGACTTACATGGTACATCCTAAAATTCTTTTCCTGATGATCACCAAAAACTTGGAAAAACCCCCACTCAGAGTTGTTAACAAAGTGACATCCAACCAGTGTTTCATGAGATAAACTGATATCTTGTCTAAGTCAGTCATGCCAATCCCATCTGTCTTTGGCAATGTTTGGTTTAAGGATGGGCAAATAAAGCCGTTTTAGCTAATAGGATAGCAGGGGTGTCTACTAGAAGTCCCTGACACTTGGGAAGACTGATCTTTCTTTTTCATTTGTAAGTTTTTCTATGAACACATCATACTTACGGCTGCTGTAGTTACCTTAAAACCCTAAGTAGGCATATAAACACACCAAATGATGGCAGGGCAGAAAGGTGGAAAAAGCATTATTAACCCACTGAATCAATTATGAAACTGCCTAACTTCAGAGTTTTTGTTAAGAAAGGCAATAAATAACTATTTCTTAAAGTACTTCTAAATGAGCCTTGTGTTACATTTAGCTGAAGAATCTTAACTGATGTCTAATACAACCATGTTGCCCATTCAAATAATCTCAAGTCATTGCTTCATTTCTGAAGTCTTTTTTAGCTTTAACTGCATAATGTTGTTGTAAAGAAAGAGTGCAGTTTCTTTAAATAATCATGAAAATGGCTGATCAGTAGGACCAGTTTACATACTATCAGTGGACAGTGAGAGTCATTTGGTCTGGTTCCACGGAGTCTTTGTGCTTTTGGTATATACATTGGTGTCTTATAGAAAAAACAATAGATGCTGGTGTGGATGCAGAGAGAAAGGGATGCTTATACACTTTTGGTGGGATTGCAAATTAGTACAACCTCTATGGAAAACAGTATAGAGATTCCTCAAAGAACTAAAAATAGATCTGCCCTTGAATTCAATCCAGGAATCTCACCTGTGTATTTACCCAAAGGAAAAGAAGTAATTTTATCAAAAAGACTGAAAATGTTTACTGCAGCACAATTCACAATTGCAAAGATGTGGAATCAACACAAATGCCCATAAATTCATGAGTGGATTAACAAAATGTGGTATATGTATACCATGGGATACTACTCAGTCATGAAGAAAGATGACTTAATGCCTTTTGCAACAATTTGGATGGAACTGAAGACCATTATTCTAAGTGAAGTATCTAAAGCATGGAAAAACAAATACCACATGTACTCACTATTAAATTCGAACTAACTGATGGGCACACATGTGCATAGAGGGAAGTAAAACTCAATGGAAATCAAGCAGAGGTGAGGAGGGAGGAGGGGATGGATGCAAACCTACCTATTGGGTACACTGGACATTATCTGGGTGATGGGCACACTTTTAACCTTGACTCAAGCATTACAAAAGCAATCCATATAATCAAAAACATTTATAACCCCATAATACTTTGAAATTTAAAAAAAGAGAACAGCACAGTTAAGGAATCTTAAAATATTTTACATTCTTTTTAAATTCCCTGTCCTATATCTTAATTTACTCTGTATTCTATTAATTAGAAAATGTGACCATTGCTGAAAGTGTGTCTAAAAGACTGCTGATTTCTAATTTTCAAATGTCCTAATAGTATTAGTATAAGTTACTGTGTATAATACTCTTATATTTGTTAAAATTAGCTTTCATTCTTCCACAAATCTCTAAGGGAAATAATTGATGTAATGAAAAAAACCTTCACTTAGAGAAAACATATAGAAATCTTGTTAAATTATTTTTATGTTCCTTAACTTAGGAAAATGACAGAAGCTTACTATTGCATCGATGGAATGAATAGGTTCAAGTTATGATAACTTATGTTCTGTAAGAGTTTGAGATTATGTTTTTGGAAATGAGACAATAAACTACAATTAAAGCTAATTTATATACATTACATCATGTAGGATTTTATATTTGCTTTTCAACAGTATCTTTTCTATTGCACCATTATCTACTTAAAGTTTAACCATGCCTTCGTAAGAGTTTCACTTAATTATCCTTAAGTTAGTATTAGCTGCTTAGTTAGCCAATTATGTTATTAAGAAATTTTTAAAAAAGCTATTTCATATGGACATTCAGCAAAAGATATTTCCTTGTATTGTATTAAAATCATCTTAAATTGCTGATATAAAACCAGGATTCACATATTCCCCCTGTTTTTTCTTAGCAATCCTACTGATAAACAAGCTTCTTGACATTCTACAATGAAAATGTGAATAGTTATGATTAAAAGATAGAAATTATGAAGCTCCAAACTCATTTATATATGTAAAAATTTAGTAGAAAGAAGTTTAGTAATTTTCTACTAAACCCATAATGCTTGCTCTTTCATTTTGTGGAAGTGGATATAGAATTTATTTATTCGTTGCTGATGCATTTTAAATATTTCTAACAGAAATGTCATCAGATGTCGGTGTAGGTAACAAGCTGTGCTTACAGAGTGCATATGCTTAGTTAGAGCGTGATCATCCTGCTTCTTTGCCACATCCTCCCCATTCCTCTGACTATCAAAATCTTCCTTACAACAGAATCTGGAATCAATGCAGCTATAAGGGATTTGAAAATCCCTCTATGCCACCTCAACCCCCTCATATTCCTATCCAGTGAGAAGGAAACTGAGACACTGAGAAATCCAAGGCTCCTCAGTCATTTAGTAGCAACAGAGGTCCTCAAACTCCTGATCTGAGCCCAGCACTCTGAAATGAGTATCTCTGGTCGGTGTCAACTTTTTAGGGCCCATCCTGTCCAAATGCCATTTTGAAATAGTCTTCTTTGGGAAATTACTTGTTTATATAGCTTGAGATGTACTACCACGGGAAAATTGTTCAAAAGCTGAAAATAACCTCAGTCCTTGGATATAAACTATAGGATTTCACCATAAAGCACTAACCAGCATGAAATTAATGATAGTCCAACACCTATCCCAATACCGAAGTACCATGTTAACACATCACTCAGGGGCCTCAAGACCATAGCGGACCTGCCCCTTCTAATTTGGGTATTAATTAAGTATACCTGGCTATCTTAAACTCAACTTATGCAAATTTAAACTTTTGATCTAGTGATTGAATATTAATTAAATATGTCTGGATGCCTTAAACCAATGATCTAAAATTAAACTTATTACTATTCATTGTAAACTTATTTCTTCATTTCTTTATTCAACAAATATTTATTGAGTGCTACTTTGTGTCAAGCAATGCTCTAAGATGAAGTGATTTTCATAGCAGTGGCTAAAACAAATTCCCTTCTCCCAAATAGCTTATATATTATTGGATTAGACTGAAAATAAGTTAATATTTAATATAATGAAAGGCGGCAATAAGAACTTTGCAAATAAAGCAGCGAGAGTGGTTGAAGAGACGATGGGCCAGAGGAACAATAAGGACGAGGTGGCTAGAGAAGCTCACTCTAACGTGACATTTGATCAAAGATCCCATTTATGTCACATGTTGTCTGTGTTCCTTTGCCTTAGAATCTGTTTTATTTATTCACTATTTGTTATGTGCCCCCAGTGTTAAGGCACACTGGTTTTATTTATATGGGGATGAAATTGTTCTCATGGGGTTCACAGTCTAGTATCAGAAATATTATAAATATAATAAAATATGTAGTAATAATTAAAACAAGGCAGACAGTGGTTAAATGTTGAAGAGAAATATTGATAAAGGGCCAGGGAGTGAGAAGATGGAGAGAAAATGAAGAGAATGCTCTTTTGTTTTAATCTTGTCTTCCTAGACAGCCATTAAAGAGGCAGAGACCATATATTTCTCCTCTTTGTATCCCAACTTTTAGCACAATGCCTTCCCTATTTGTGCCTTGTTTGGGCTATGAAAATTTGTGGTAGATGATGAATATTGTTTCTTAAATCAGTTAGTCACTGCTCTCCTTTAAATTGTCCTGTAGGAGACAACTGTTCTCATGCAAATTAATCATGTCTAAAACCAAATGCAGCTTTCCCTTTTAATTCTCTTATCTATGTCTACCCAAGTCTAAACCGTCTGGGACTTCTTCCTTTACCTTATTCTATCAGTAACCACACTGTGAAAAGGTAACTCTTCCCGTCAATCTATGCAGGTATTAGGGGCACAGAGCAAATGGATGTTTAAATGAGCAAATGAATAAATTAAAGAACCTCTTTCTGGGTACTAAATTTAGCTTTATTTAATTCAGTTATGAAATGGACTTTTCATGACTAAAGGGAAGAGAGAAATAGAGAAAATTTTAAGTTTAAAAAGAAGATTTTAAGAAGAATGTGCAACTTGGACTCCATGGTTATTTTTATTGGAGCAATAGAACCTCCATTTCTAGTACTTGGTTGGTAGCCATTTTTTGTAAACAGGTAAAAAAAAAATAATTAAAAGAACCAAAATAATTATGTGCATAAAATATGCTATCTATGCATTTAAATACATGCAGGATTGTCTTCTTTTGTGATCCCTTTCAAATCCCAAGCGTCTCATTTTAAAAGGAATCATTTCAGTTCCTCTTTCAGTCAAAAGATTAAACCATTTTAATTTTCTGAGGGAAGAAGCCCCCAAAGCCACATAGAAGTTTCTAATTCTGCCCTAATATAAGCTGAATTCTCCAAAATGCCTGCCTCTGAGGTAAACAGAATCCATCAAAAAGCAGTTATTAAGCCCTGTGAACAGAAAACAATATTAGAAGTCTAAAAATGATAGCTTTGGGGCAAGGAAACTCATTGGAAGTAGTGTACAGAAGCAGTAACAAAAAAGGAGAGAGATCCTTTAGTATAAAAAAAAGATTATGATGAAAAATATAACTAATTAGCATTTTCATTGTTTCTTTCAATAAAAATCTCAAGGAACTTTATGGGACAAGTAGGGTGATAAAGTAAAGCCTCAGGGTAGGCTACCAGATGGAATAATATATACACAATGAAAATATAAACAAACATGGAAACTTCACTGTTTATGTAAGTTGTGCAAGTGCCTAATCATGTTGTCTGTATATATTCTGTACCACATTTAGTACTTTCAAAGGGTTTAATGTTTAAGAGCAATATAAATATTTTAGAAAGTACTGTTACAAGTGTAACTCTAAAGTCAAGTACAATTGGGTCAATATTCAGAAGTTTTTATGTTGTGAACTAAAACACACATACACACATCCCCAGAACTGGATTGTTCTATTCATAATAGGCCTGTGCGTGCGCGCGCATGTGTGTATATAGTGTTAGAGGTATAGATAAATGAAATATTCACATATATGAAATCATATATCTATAGTAGGAGTTCCATGGAATAAAAAACATGCATATATTTTTATAGTACTGGGTTCTATATAATCGAATGCATACAGGGAATTGGAAATGCACAATTCTTCCTTAGATGCTGGTATAAATGTAAGTGATGTTCTTACTAAGGTCAGATCCCCCTAACCATCTCAGAGTTTATACTCAAGAATCACAATGATGTTTAAATGTAACACAGTGCATGTGTTCTGTTCTGATAAGGCTTATTATTTTCAATAAATGGAGTGAAGGATCAGCCTTAGTCACAATTCATAAAAGCCATCTATTCCACTGACAGCACAACAAAAATGGCTCACAAATTAATGATTATGTTTCCAATAAAGGATACAGATTGAGCATTGATTAAACTATATGGACTACTGATTAGTTTTATAAACTCTAAAATAACACTTGCTATACATATTCTTACTGACCTAGAAATAAGCTCAAATCTCCTTATAAAACATAAGCCTACATTAAGTAACTTAAGAATTAAAGAACTCATTCATATTGCAATCTTCTTCTACAGAAGCTAGTCTTTGAAGTATCTTAGCATTTTGGAAGCAAAAATAGAAGTATTAACACCACATATAACCATCAGAGGTGAGGTCCTAAACACTGACATTTGCCTGATTGATGTTCTTTATGTCTCCAGGAGGAGGGGATCCCATGTTCTATCTTCTGGATATTCAGCTTTCTGTAATTTAAAGTAACATTTAGATTAGCATTGGAGGGTTTTGTTTGTTTGTTTTTTGTCTTTTGACAGAGTCTCGCTGTATTGCCATGGCTAGCAGCAACCTCTAACTCCTGGGCTCAAGCGATCCTCCTGCTCAGCCTCCCGAGTAGCTGGGACTACAGCTGCACACCACCATGCCTGGATGATTTTTCTTTTTTGCATAGGATCTTTATACACTTCGGTTCTCACCACGTAATAAATGGTCACAGAAACTCAACTCAATAGCAGACCCACTTCTATCCTTAACTATTTCACAAAGACTAGCCAGATATGGAGGCTTTGGGACTCACCAATGGTCTGTTCCTCACCTTATTTCCATCACTCTGCCCTGATTCTCATCCGTTTCTTGGCATATTGGTTTACTCTGCCCTGTAACTGATTCATTCTACTCAGAGACCCTCTGCTGTCAGTCATATAAATATTTTACATTTCTATTTACTCCAGATGTCTTTTTGGTAGCATTGTCTCTACTGCACTCTTTCTAAATTCTACCCAGCCATTTACCTGTGATTCCTGTCTTTATTCAGTTCCAAAGATTTCGTGAGAGTCACCCTCTGCTCTTAAATCCTAATAGCCAGATCACTACCAGAGTCTCCAGCTTACTAGGATCGTGCACTTGCTTGATTTTTCCACAGTAATTATCCATTGAATTTACAGAGAGCTTATTTAATTGGGACTCAGCTTCACTAGTTATGATTTTATGATCTCAGGTTTCTGTCTTTCAACAACACAGCAAATTTGATTACTTCAGATAAGTCCTTTAAAAGAAGGTACCATTCTCAGTTTTTATGCAGATTATAGTTACCCATATGCCTTTTCTCATCTTTCTATCCTGCATCATAAAATAGTTAGATTTGTAAGCACTTTGGTCATATACTTTGAAACAGGCCAGAGATGCAAAGGAAATATTGTAAGAAAACAAGCCTGGTTACCATGGCAAATAGATCTACAGTATTTCCCAGGAGAAATGTAAATCATTGATCAGGATTTTTGCTCACTTCTTAACTCATCTTTGATATCTTGAATTACATCTATCTTAAAATGAATCAGATTATAATAGTCAACACATTATTAAAGAAATACGAGTTTTTGGCTAATATAGAATTCTTATTTTTAAAATGAATGAATATGTTTTTAAGCAAGAGTGAAAAAGTACTACACAGGTATCTCTACAACCTAGAAAGACTAAGAATCCGTATGGTTTAAAGACAACTAGGAACTGAATTTGGTGCAATTAAATTGAGTGATGCAGAGCAGAGCATGGTGGGACTAAGAGATATTTAAACTGCAAGTAAACAAAGTGAAATGTATCCAAATAGGATTTCAGTTAATGATAAAAATTCAATTAATTGCAAAAATAAAAGGGAAGAATTAAAAAAAAAAGACTCCATATCCTCACTCTACCCCACTCCCCAAAGAAAATTCTACATTGGCAAGAGAAAAGCAGCTGGCCTAAACAATGCAATACAGCAACCATTTATTGAGCATCTATGAATGCTAGGCTGTTTCTGGTGCTGAAAATAGGGAAAGGGATAAGAGACGCTACATTGAGAGAGCTTACAAACCAGTGAAGGGGACAACAACTATATCGCTCATTATAATATTAATATTATGATAAATGAGACCACTGAGAGATAACAAAGTATTATGAGAGCACACTAACCTGAGAGCTTGTTCTTATTCCTGGCATCTATAGCTCTAGCTGCATGCAGATAGGCCTGAGATGGAAATACTTATTCCTGGCATCTATATCTCTAGCTGCATGCAGATAGCTGCATGAGATGGAAATAGGTGTGTGGCAGATAATAAGTCTCTCTACAATTCATTCTTATACACACTCCAGGGATTTAGGCACAGGCATCACGTAAGTATGCATTCACTATTAAAAAACCATAGAAACTCAGTAAAAAATCATAAAGTTAAAAACTCAAGATGTTAGCAAGCTGCAGTAGTATGAACAGAGTTGAACAATTTGTATTGATTCTAAATAACTAGGTAAGAAAGTTGAATGATTTGACGAGAAACTTGTAAGAAAAGAGATAGGAAAAGAAACTCATATTTCCAACAAAACTGCAGGTAGGAAAAGTTTCATTTTTAACTTCTATTCAAGGCTGGGATAAGATGAAGTTTTAGTGAATAGTAATTAAAAATTCAGAGAAAATCAAAACAATTATATTCTAAAGTGATGTACTCTGAGGGCACCCTTATTTTGAAATCAATTTTACTATGAAGGTATACTTCCTATTTCACTTTTTTGAGAAAATAAGAATTCTTTCCCACCCACATACACGCTCCTGGTAGAATATAAGTAAAATACAGTGATATTTATTTTGAGGGCCTTGGCTTTATAGGCACATGTGATTGACCATGAAACTGGAAGACGTTTATGAAACTAAAAAGATAAACCAATGAATTGCCTTTAGGATGTGGCCGTATTCTTTTAATAAGAGTTGGTAAAATTTAATAACTGGAGGGATTAGGGTGTTTATCTGAATATATTTGTCTAAGGCCATTAGGGTGAATCCTAATCCCATCTGGCTGTTGTCAGACTCATAACATAGCTGTGTCTACTAATGGCTTATCCCTCAGGAAATTCTATATAGAATTTAACATGTCTAAACTTGCAGTCACATATTCATTAATTCATTAATTCTTCCATCAATTTACATTTATGGAATTCATACCAGACCCTCAGGATACAAAGACGTGGTTTTTCAAAGACTGTAAAACTAGTGCCTTAGACTCACAGGTAAAGAGTCTGTTCCAATTCTAATCTGATATGGGCCTAATAGACAGAAACCACTTTTGGCTGTCATTGGAGGGGAGTCTAGGTCAGGATGGCCTGTGGCAGGTCATTTAAGTAAGGCTTCCCACAAGTGTTTTCTGTGTTCACTTTTGAAGGAAAAAATGAGAGGCAGGTAAAGAAAGAAAGGCTGTACAAAGGCATGAAGGAAAGAGTATTCAACCTTCAAAAAGTCCATGTGACTCAGGATGCCTGGACTGTAGATTGGGAAAGACAGATGATGCTGGATGCTGTAATTAGGTCACGAAGGGCATTTTATGCCACAATAAGGACTTGGGATTTATTTTCTAGGCTATGAGAAACCACTGAAAAATTTATAGCAAGGGAATGACGTAATAAGGTTTGCATTTTGGTAAGCTCATTCTGGCTATAATAAGACAGGAGACCAGCAAGGAGGTTGATAAAATATTTAAATGATAAATAATGATATGGAGAGGGAAGATAGATTTGACATTTATAGGATTAACACTATTTGGCAAACAAACAGGCATGATGGCTAAAGAAATTGAATGTACCAGTGACAATTCTCAGATTTCTGGTTTGGGCAACTAGTCAGCTGCAGGTGCCTACTATCAGTATGGGATTTAAAGAAGAGAAGCAAATTGTGAAGGAAATACAATTAATTTAATTTTGAACATGTTAAGTTTTGGGAAGTTAAAAAACATCCACTTGGGGTTAATTAGAATGATTTTATATTGATGGATCTGGAGCTTACAAGTAGGATCCCGCATTAGTGTGCTAGTGCTGCCATGACAAAATACCAGAGACTGGGTGGTTGAAACAACAAAAATCTATTTTTCACAACTCTGGGGGCTGTAAGTCCAAGATCAAGGTGGGGGCAAGTTTGGTTTCTTCTGAGGCCTCTTTCTTTGGCTTGAGGATGGCTGTGTCCTTGTGTGGTCTTTCTATGCACGCACATCCCTGTTGTCTCTCCGTGTGTTCAAATTTCCTGTTCTTCTTTCTTTTGATATGAAATGCTTATGAATTTGTGTGTCATCCTTGTTCAGGGGCCGAGCTAATCTTATCCATACCCTTCTGATTTTAGTATATGTGCTGCCAGAACGAGCACCTATTTCCTTAAGGACACCAGCCAGATGGGATTAGGACTCACCCTGATGGCCTCATTTTAGCTTCATCACCACTTTAAAGGCTCCATCTCCAGATGCAATCACATTCTAAGGTATTGGGGGTTCACATATGAATTTTGGGAGGACACAAGTCAGCCCATCACAGATCTCATTTGCAGAGGGATCTGACTCATTGACTATAAATGGTATTTGAAAAAGCATAGTGATAGATGGTATCACTCAGGGAGAATGTAAAAATTGGGGGAAAATGTGGCTGAGAATGAATCACTGAAATGTTACTGTAGAGACAAAAAGAGGAGTTAATAGAGCCCTCTACTTCAGAGGGGCCAGAGCACGATACTTAGGAAAGAATCGTGTCATAAAAGCTAACAGAGACATTTCAACAGGTAGGAGTGGTCAGTAGCTTTAATCACTCTGAAAATATTGCTATCATGTCTGAAATGTATCCAACGGCTATAACAACAAAGAGTATATTGATAATTTTAGTAAGAGTAGTTTTGGGAGAAGATTTTAAGATTTTCAGTGAATGAATTGTGGGAAATGGAAAGTTTTCCTTTAAAGTCATGTGAACTTTTCATTTATGAATTTTTTCTATGTCAGGAAGAAAATGAAGGTGTTTTCGGACTCAAAGATTTTTCTAAGTAGCTATATGCACACATTACAATGAAAGAACCATTGAAGAGAAGCAGACTGAACACATTCTAGAACGAGGGGATAATCAATAAAGTGTGGTCCCTGGGGAGGCAGCAGGAGATGAAAATAAGAGAAAGGGGGGAAGGGTGGATGAGCTTGGAAGCAGGTAAGGGATGCTCTTTGAAGACAGGAAGACCAAAGATGAGCGGTATAGGTACAGATAAATTTGCAGACAGTGAAGAGAAAGTTGAGATGGTTTTGGCAAATATGTTTTCTGGAATGAGAAAGAATCAACCAAATCATGAGATCATGGCTGTGTGATTGTTTTTCTATCCATGTTCAGTGGAGCTGGGGTAGAGAAAGAGCATGGCAGAATGATGCATGCCAGAGGGTTCTATGTGGGGCAGACAGGTCAAGGCACAGAAAATGCTGGCAAGACAGTGGTAGAAAGGGTACAACATTGGATATAAGCTGGGCAGGAGTGAAATGAAGCTTTGATGGGAATGATAATTTTAGAGTAAACTTGTGAGTTAGGGCACTGGAGAAAGTGATGGAGTCAAGGTAGGTGGTTAAGGAGATGAATGAGGTAACTAGAGGGAAAGATGATTTTGATCAGAACTCAGTAAATGGAAATTTAAGATATCAGAGGTATATGTTCAAATGATCATAAGTTCCAAGTTGAGGTGATATTAGTGGATGGCTGCAGAGGAGTGGAAGAAATGGTTGTTGGAATCAAGGAAGTCAACCGGTTTTAACTATTGAATGTGTCATAGACACAGATATTGAAATCCTCTGGAATCTTCTGGTGTGCATAGGAGTCTCCTGTGTATGAGAGGAGTGGGAATGAGAAGAGGCTGGAGAACATCCATGGCTGAATGGTCTGGCTGCCTAGGAAGTCACTTGGTTGCTGTTGTACAGTGAGTTTGTTTGCTTATTTAATGCAAGAACTATCCATTGAGTGGCTCCTGTATCTAGCTCTCTGGGAGATCATCAGCGGCATTTATGGAGAATGTGATGGCTAGCACACTTGGTAAACAAATTCAAAAGGAAACTATCCTTGTCTCACTAAATATGAAAAAAATTTACATACACAAACAAGTAAGGAAGTTGGAATGGGGAAATTTATGTAGTTGGAAGATGGTTGAAAGTTCAGACAAACATAATTATAGTCTAGCTCAAGGACTGGCAATCTTTTCGGAGGTGGTAACACCAATGTTCTCTTCACAACTCATTTAGCATTTGAGACCGCAGGAAAGCTGGAGGGAGGGTAGGACACAGTTTTGGAGTGAATTTCTAATTTCACTTAGGATAAATCAGACTTGGGAAATCTGATGATAGCTCTTGACAGCAGCAGGAATGGGGATCTAGTTAGTAACAAACCTGTGGGCCTATGACAGGCTGAAAACTTGCCTCTTCTCCATCTTTGGAAGGTTGCCAATGTCTGCTTTACCATTATCCAAAAAATGATATATAAAAATAAAAAATAACTATCAACTGCAGAAAATATGAATGGTAAAGATTAGCACATATGCTACATCTTTATATTTGGCTCTCAGGATTGATCTGGAATATGATGTCCAGGAAATGCTATGTAATTATGGAAAATGATACACTTGTCTGGAGAAAGTTGGAGAAATGTTTTAGTCAAAATGCAGAATAATTCATCACTTTCTGAGTTCAAGAAGACTGTGGCCCTGCAAACATCCTCATATATAATTAACATATCTTTATCTATATAGGCAGCAGACTCATCTTTTAAAACAGATTCCATTAAAGTGTATGTGAACTTTTCCCCTAGCCTTTTATTATAGTTGTTGTCATTACATGTGTCAGCGTATGTAAATTTAAAGCATAAAAATGTACCAGACTGGTTACTATGGAAAAAGCATGACTCATAAGAATTTTAGCACGGGTTAAGATCTGAAGGTTTCTCCCAGCCTCTTATCACTGCCAGAGACTTCACAAATCATGGCAGCCACCAGTAAGATGACTTTGCCTGTGGCAGTTGCTATTTTTATATCTTATAATTCGGAAGCTCAGGGTGTGGGAAATCATTAAACTTTTTCTTGTCCCTTTCAAGTTGGAGACAGCAATTGTAGACAGCCTTCCAGTGGGCTATCTTTTTGTGTCTTCTTACCTGTGGAGAAGCCTGCTAACTGATATATGGAGTTAAATAGCTTCTGTTTCCTTATATCCAGAGCACCAAGTCAGTAGAAACCATATTTTGCCATCTATTATTTTCTCTCCTAAGTCTACCAATTTATCTAAATTCCATTGGTGATAATATTCTAGCAGGTTAAAAAAATCATAAGGTTACTTTCAGACGACAAATAAATGAAAACTCTATATATTCAAATTCAGTTTGCATGACAATTTGGGTGACCTTGGAGAAGGATGTACATGAAACTCAAGATATTTATTTGTACTCTACATGAAATTTTACTCTTAGGCAATTTATTACTACTTGGACCTCAGTTTTAAACATGTGAAATAATGAGGCTAGACCATCATTTATTTTTCCTCTGGAAGTAAAGAAAGTTGAGCAACTCTGTTTATTAAGTCCTATTTACTTGGTTCTACGAAGATACATTTTGAATGTCTTAATATTTTACAATTATTATGCTTTCCCTAAAAGGAAAGAGCTTTACCAATCCATTTATACACCAAAGTATAAAGAATAGACTGTTAAAGTTCTTCCTTGAGAAGAGCTGTTTAGAAAACAGGCTCATCTATAAAACACTTTTAAAAGGAACTGATCAAATTTTGCAACTGGTCCTAGATAACAAAGAAAAATGCTAATGTAGTGAAAGATAAAAATGAAATGATTTGGTAGCTCTATCATCATAAATATCAACGAGCACTGTAATTTTAATGTTGCTGAAATTGGCACTAGGGCATTATTGATTTTCTGTATCATCTAATGGTTTCCTGCAAATATCTTTTATAAAAATGCATTATATGTCTTCTTAATAATCTTTTCTTGAGTCATATACTATCAAATCCTGCAGAGTCCTATTCATTCAGCAGTAAGTTAAAGTTATTAAACATATTTCTATTAAATTTTTATTAGACTTGAACTAATATCCTGAAACCGATGCAATGTAATTTTACTATTCAACCAACTACCTTGACTGTTTTGTGTTTAGAACATTTTCAAAAATCAGAAAGATTTTCTAAAAGGACAATTAGAATTTATTAAAACTTTTTTTTGGCATTTTTAATGTGGGGATAAATTATTTTAAAGGCCTGCTGTTAAAATGACTTTCCTTTCTCAGCAAACCCCTCCTCTCTTCTTCCTCAATGCTTTCACTTGGACAAAAAAGATATTCTCAGCTCATGACCTATGTGAAATGTGTTTTAATTTTGTTCAATTCCCAGCTGCTTTACATCTTGACATAGAAGAATTACTGCATCACACAGTGTTAGAAAGATAGGAGATAGAAGATAATTACTGAACTTTATGTTACCATCGATGTGTGAAATTTTTCAAGGAAGAAAATCCATTCATTTTGATAATATAGGCACATCGGTTAAATGCACAACCTTGTCCCATGAAAAATTTATTCTTAACACATTTTTTTTCTCTAGTAAGCCATTATTTGAGAGTGCTTCAGTGAATTTTGATTTTATTTTGGAGTTATGAGATGCACATATTTTAATGTGTATATGCTTCCTCTGGGCTACTCAGGTATAGTAATAAACTTTTTAGTTAATGGGATATGTAAATGTCCTCTTTTTTCCTGCTTCCAGTTGGGGCTGTCAGTATGCGATTGAGTTCACTTTGGTATTATAGCCCTGAATGAGGATTTGTGTTTCTTGGGAGGAAAAGAAGCCAAGATCAGAAGAGAGTTGACATGTCTGACCCAGCTCTATCTTTGTTATCTTTTTATTTTTACTGTCTTCCTTTTCTGAAGTTTAATTAAGAGTCAAGTTTGGGCATATTCATGTCTGCTGAGTAAAGATAGAAATTGGATTACTTTGAGAAGGTTACATATATTTGTTTGAAAAACTCTATTGTTTTTAGATGAAAAGAGAACCATGAGAGTGTTTCTCACGCTCTCCAATATTTCTTAAGACCACTCTTAGAAACTGAATATGGGGCTATAGTCTCATTAATCCAATCCAATGTGGCATTTCTCAGATTCTTATGACATACATGCATTGATCTGACCTGGTATGCTGCTCCTTAGGTTTTTACATACATACAGTGTGGAGTTCATATTTTTCTTCTTTCTCATTACTTTAATTAAGCGGAGATGAAGATAAGATAGAGATGAAATGTTAACCTAAACCTAGATCCATGGATGATTGCAAGGATTTTGAGGCCACTTTGAAGCTGTATAGAAAAAACTTTATACGTTTGCGCATCTGCAGTTTTCTGGGGTACACAGCTTTTGCTAGAATCTTAAATGTCCCCCAAAGATAAGAATCTTTGTAAATGGACCACATCGCTCTGGCAGCCATACTAGGTTTTCCTTATCACATTTAAAATGAGAAATCAAAGCCTATACCCTTTTCTATAATAAGAGTTTTTTCCACCAGGGGAAAAAGAGGCTGAGCTTAAAATCAGTCTGCTACTCTATACTCAAGAGGTAGGTTGTTGATCGAAGTTCAGCTTGTGATGTACTTCCTCCTTATGAAGTCTTTTGCATAACATACTGTCTTCTTTCTATTTATCTCTTTCTGTCTCTCCCTCTCCTCTTACCTTTTCCTCACTTGTTCTTTGCCTTTCCCTCTTTGTAGCTAAAAAGAATGAATTTGAGAATTGAGATGCATTGAATAACTTTGGTCCTAAAATTCCTTTACTCTTAATTTCCTGAGTATTCAGGTTTGTATTTTATTTTTTATTTTCGTTTGTTTCCCTTTGAATTACCTAGAGAACCCATATGCGTGGCAAGTAAAAACAGATTGAAGCACTATCTTTGATAGAGTTTGTTATTTCAGCGGAGGAACCAAGTGGTCAGAAGTTAGGCTAAGTGTGCTGACTTAGCCTACCAAACTTTGGGATGGGTCCAGATGGCAGGCACGAAGGATGCTCCTGCATGTCTTATGCATGTCTCACAATTTGGTCAAGGAACAAGGAAATGGGAACATTCTCACTTGTATCTATGCTGATTTCTCCTTGAGTAAATAGGGAGTAAACTTCCGATCTGAAGCTTCCAAGGGTGGCCTAAGATATCGTTTATATTCTGTGGTCCTGTTTTATCAGAATTGTATTATTTCCCTACTAGACTATATATTCTTTAAGTAAAATAATGGCATCTTTTGCCTTAGTATCTTTAGAAACTGAGTACCTGACACATCGTAGGTATTTAAAGCTGGCCAGCTACATTTCTCATGCATGTGTGGTAGGGATTTGCTATTTCATCTTGCTGTTTATGGTCTTTCTGTCTGTTTATTCCTAATTTTCAATACCATGGATCACAATCTTCTTTTTTTCTTAATAATTTTGTTCTCTTCTCTAGTATTATTTTATAGAGAAAATAACACTATAGAAGAGTTTTAGATTTAAAGTTTTATTTGTCTAACCAAGAACTTTTTATTTATTAAACTTAAAATTATTTGTGAAAACATGGGACCATATTTGAAATATTATCTGTAATTGCTAACGGAGCAAGTTCAGGTTTATACCTGATTGGGTGTGCATGTTTATGGATGACTTTCCCATTCGTTATTTGAATAATTATGCTGGTAATAAACAGACACAACCATAGGAAGATCCAATCTAGTTTGATCATTGCATAACTATTTGAAGAAAAAGAGATGGGTTGTGTGAGCCAATTATCATAAAGAGAATGGAAAGTAAATGACTCCAGCAATTTCTTTTAGATTAGTAAAAGCAGCAAAGAAAACCTCCCAATTCCCCTTCTTTCTCCTTAACGAATTTTATGTTGGCTTTATTGCTACCAAGTCCGCAGGCATATACAACACCTTGCCTCATACCCCGAAGGAATAAAAGCTATTGACAATATTTGGAAGAAAATAAAGGACTTGAATCTGTTTTTGTGCTATACAGGCATGGAACTCAGTAAAATAAAACTAGTTAGTGAGGAATTAACTCAATTTAAGGTACTGAAAAGTGCACTGATATATCGTATATCAAGTAAAGTTGTACTTATAAAACAAATGAAGCTTGCGTATTGTCTAGGAGAGAGGTGTGTCACACTTTACTTAAATATCTGATGTGTTTTTAAATGTGGAACTACAGAAAGACACAAATAATTATCAACTCATCAACCAACCAACTCATTAACAAAATCAGATTATTTCACCAATTACTCAATGGTTTGTTCTATGATGATGATACACAAAGGTTCTTTCTTTCCACTTCATCATTCCCTTAAATATCCACTTGTTTGTACTATAACTTGAGTAGCAAGAAGTAATTAGATTTATAAACCACAGTGCTGCTGCCATCCACACAAAACTCAACTTTTCTGCAAATATTATCAGCATTTTGGGTCCTTGAGTTTTAAAATCTGGTTAATTAAAGCATGGCATCATGGATCTTATAAAATAAAAAGCTATAAGCCAGAACAAATTATAATTAAATATGATATTCAGTATACCTGAAGATAGATAACCTTAATATTCTTCTACTGTTTGGTTTGAGCATTATGGCAGAGTTTACCTACCTCCAAAGATCTTGCCTACAGATTTCTCAGTTTAGATTAACTACTGAATCACTAATGTGACAGCCAAGGCATCTGGAAAGCCATAGATGAAACACAAAATCAAAGCTTTAGGGCTGGAAGAAAACCAGGGATTCATGAAATCTGTTTTTCTCAGCAACATAATTGTCCTTGACACACATCCTTGTAATTGTACTTGTGCTTGAAAACCTATAATGAAAAGAAACTCACTATTTCAAAATATGGGCAAATCTATTCTTGGCCAGTGATACTGTGATAATAACTATCATTTAAATGTTGATGCTAAATATGCATTTCTTATAGTTTGTATCTTCTTTTCTTTCATCTTTCTCTCTCTCTCCCTCCCTCCTTCCTTCTTTTCCTCCCTCATTTCTTCCCTCCCTCACTCCCTCTTGTCCTTCCTTCCTTCCCAACTATTAAATAAGTTAATATACAAATTCTACCATGAGTATATCAGTATATTACATTTGAAATACAAAGAAACAAATATGGATCCATGTTGTGAAGATTTAAGGCATATGCATAATGACTATATTCAAAGTTGTTGATGGCTGGTTTATAAAGTATTTTCACCAAGGCAAGAAAATAAATGATTGAGTGTGCTAAGTAAGCAAAATTAGTTTTTTCTAAAGAAAAAGATATTCATGATGGCACCAAGGCTGAAAGATCAACCAACCAACAAAACTAAAACACTAATGCAACAGTAGCAATTGCCTAAGATTTACTACCCAGGCTTCAAGATGTGTGTGTGTGTATGTGTGTGTGTGTATGTGTGTGTGTACATGTGTGTGTGCTGCACAAAAGTGTCTGTATTGAAAATGGGGATTTGGTGCTGGAAAGAAGACCACCCCCACTAGGCCATTAAAGGTCATAGAGACATTAACTCACATGCTTAGACTTCTGCTATGCAAATACCCTAGAACTATAATTGGATCAATGAACACAAGTGCTGTAAGTGTTCTAGAAGTTTAAATTGTGGTATATAATGTCAAGGAAACTAATTGCTGACTCTTGAAAGACAGGGAAGAAGCTTCACCTGAAGGTTAGGAAATATTGCAAAGTGTGTGTTTTCACCACAACCTTTCTTGTAGCAGGATTAGCCTGGAATTTTATCCATGGCATAGTATCAAGTGAGGAATACATGTCACGTTACAGAAAAAAATCATGTACTTGTAATCATATATGCATGTAAACATTTTTAAGAGTAAAGAGAAAAGTGAGAAATATAAATATAGATAGATTACTATTGATTATTTCAGGGAGATGAAACTGGAGTAGAACAGAGGGAGTAAATGATTAATTTTTTCCTTATACACTGTACTTTTTATTGTTATGTCTTGCTTGTTTTGCTCTTGTAATTAAACAATTCAGTAAGTTAAAAACGTAAAAGTTAAAAATATGTTTTGTTGTTCTTAAGTTTTTATTTATCATAGCAAAATCATCATAAAATTGGAGGATTTTCATGAGTTGTCATCTTTTTAATTATTCCACTGTTTCATAAAATTAAAAAATAAAGATCAAGCAAGTAGGGGGGCATAAAAATTACTGCATTATTATTATTTTGCTCTTTTTTTACCACTGATTGGTGAAATTTCTTCATAAACTGATCTCAGTTGTAACCTCTCCTTTTCGTTAATATGGTTTGATGTGGAGTGAAAGTGGATTATGGTAGTAAGAAAAGTCCTAAGTGTTTATTTCTCCAAGACAAGTACTTAGAAAGTGCTTCATGAATATAGAGGAAGAAATTAAATTACTTCTAACCTACCATCGCATGGTACAAACATATCTTTTCAAATCATACTATACATCAGAAATTTGTCTAGAGGAACCTGTCCTGTCATAAGTGAGGTCAAATCCACAGGGTTTGGAGAGCTTCAAAGGATGCTGATTATCAATAAATAGTTCTAGTTATATTCCTAGGTAGTGACCCTTACAAACAAACAAGTGTAGGGCTTCTGTTTAAACTTTATCCTAATCTGAAAGCATTCAGATGAATCAGTCAGTGTGTTGCCAATCATTTAGTGAGTTAAAAGTCATTGGAGTCTACTGAAGAAAATGAGTAGGTATCAGAAATCAGGATCAGGTACAGATATTTATTGTATCCTTAGCTTCTCATTTTGAATCTCTTTTTGTGGTTCATTTGTTTTAGTGGATGATTTGGTGCATATGGTGCATTTTATTTAGGTGGTTGACTTACTTGAAGTAAGAAAGGTGTGGAGAATTTGAAGGATAATTTTGTCTTTATTTAGGAACCAAAAAACCCTAAAGAATAAATATTTCTATTTCATATGTAGGCTCAGTTTGCCTCCCCTCACGCATAGTGAATGGCACACAGATTTTGTTTTCTTTGTAAAGCACGGCTATTGCAGGGACATGCGATAGACAAATCCACTGGGTAGAATTATGTCATAAATAATGAAATGTAATCATATCATTGAAAGATTGTTCATCTGGGAGATATGCTGAGATACAGATATGGTTTAGTTATGCAACACTTTCAGATAATAAAAGTGGTAATTGTTATAATGAGACTTTTACCTGATTAAAAACAACCCTATTTTAAATGCTTGGAGGCATTTAGAAGAAGATTATAATGCTTATTCAATTAAATTTTAGTAAACATGTATGTATGGAGTATCTACCAACCCTCTTTTTGGCAGACACTGTGTAGTAACACAAGGATGAACACTGTGGGGGAGACAAAATTTTACCTCTATCCTCTTAGGATTTTTTAGCTGGGGCTGAGGATTAAACAGACCTAAGACAGATTGACAGGACAAAAGCATACACATTTACTTAATGTAAGTTTTATGTGACATGGGAGCCCTCATACGGAAATGAAGACCCAAAGAAGTGGTAAAACCTAAACATTTCTATAACAGGGTGAACAGAGGCAATTGTGGAAAAGTAACTAAAGTATGTATGGAGGCTAAAGGAGGCTTAGAATTATTTTAACAAGTTCTATTTGCATAGAATTCTCTCTGTCTCAACTTCCCACCCTTCATGATAAGAATGTCACTGTCACTGTGCTATACGGAGGACATCTTCCATCTGGGAGTTTCATCTCCTGCTTTCAGGAAGGAAAAGCAGAGGGTCATGGAGCCCTTCTTGTATCTTCTGTTTTTTTAAGTGCCTATAGCTCAAAATAATTCTTATGCCAAATGGCATAATTTGGGGTCAATATTTGCCACCCTTTAACACCGTATAGGCACTGCCTAACAGTGGGCAAAAGCTTAAAGTCTACTCACAGAGTAGGTTGTCCTTATGAGAACCTTCATCATGTTACTTTATTTTCTCAGGCATCTGTTTTGTGCCATCCATTGAAAGCTGGAATATATCTCATAGACTCTCCTTTCTTCTTTAACTGAGGTGTGTTCATCCTCTAAGCCTCAGGAACCTGTGACCATGAGTATCATACTAAAAATACCTCAGCGTTTTGTGTTTTAAAACAGCTAAACTGCTTCTTGACTGCAAAGTGTTAGAGGAAGAAAAGTTTTTGTCTCAGCTTCTAGGAGCAATGCAGATGACCCATTTGGGGGATTAGAAGAGTCAACTATGCTCCACTTCTACTCACATCATTATTTAGATTCAGATACTTTGAGCCCACTCACCTTTATTAACTGTATTAAAGTTTAAAAGCCTCATCTAAACATCATTTGAGAAGTTTTCCCATATAAGACAGGATTTAAAGAAAGTTATGCTTAACTCTCTTTCTAATATTCTTCTCAGTTTCTAGGAAAAGACAACTGTTGGATGGTTCCTTTTGAAATACTGAGGTATGGGGGATGGCGGAAAAGCTATTCAATAGAAATATTAATATAGTTCTTATAGATAAATCATTAAATCAAGTCCAAGAGCACTGTACTCCTGATTGAAACTATAGGGCATGTTATAACACAATATATTCTTCCTAAAAATCTTTAATGACTTTATATTAACACCATTGATACTTTCGTGGGCAAACAAGCCATAATTCATATAATGGTCTGTGCTTACATGTTTGAATAAAGTAGTTTTTCAAGGCCATTCTGGCAGCCCTATCCTTATCAATAATAATGGCACGGTTTACGTTTTTATAGCAAATTAAGGCTAGACAAACTTAACATAAAGTTACATCTACTGAAATTCAAGCAACTGGAAAGAAATTAAGTCATAATAGATAGGGAAAATAAACGATCCATTCTTAAATGAAGATTCCTTTCAATATTTACTTTTGTTTTACTTGGAGAAAAGACATTTTTCTTTAATAGGACGCTTTCTTTACATGATTATTGTTACTCTTTTAAAAATTAAAAAAGAAAGGATGTATACATTTTAATCAGAAGACAGAATATACAATGGTCACTGCTTTTAATTGAAAGAAAGGCTTCACAACTGATAATGAGAGTCAAAACTTGCTTTCTTCTTGGCCATTACCAAGGTTAAAAGCAATTGATAGAATCTAAATAATATATTTTAAAGTAGCAGTATGTCATGCCCATATGTTGCAGTGAGGGGACCACGTCTACAATAAAAAGTTATTATGTTCCTTGTAACAAAATATGTCAACCATACCCACTCATAATATCTCATCCATAGTACCTCACCCACACCAAGACTACGGAATCTGTGGAGGGTGATGCTTTTTCTTACTGGTTTCTGTATCAATTAGAAAATCTAAAGGCAGTCTTTCTTGCTATATTTTCCTTGTAGAAATTGCATTTGACCCTAGAACAACATAGGTTTGGATACATAGGTTCACTTACATGAGGATTTTTTCAACCAAATGTGGTGATCAAAGATACATATTTGACAGATACGAAACCTGCCTATAAGGAGGGCCAACTTTTCCTATAGGCGGGTTCTGCAGAGGTCCTCAGGGCCAAACATGGGACTCAAGGATGTGTGGATTTTGGCATACATTGGGGTCCTGGAACCAATCCCCTGGAGTATACTGAAGGACCACTGTAGTTTTGTGTTTAAATATCAATGACTCGTTAGATTGACATACAAGGAAAGTTGCAAATTTACTATTTTCTTCTCATGGCATGCAATCAACACTACAACTTCTTAATCAAAAAAGACTTTCACAATTGCACAGTAAATGTATGAGGCAACCATGCATTTGCAAGTCATTTTTTGCCACTGTATCTACAGAATTTAAGTATGTTGTATAATTCTACACACAAATACTTCATTACAGACCATGCTTCTGATATTGCCATGTTTGTTAGATTAAGGTCTCTGGTCAGGGAGACCACATGGCTGAGTCATCTGTAGTGGAAGTTGTGACTCAGAGTCAAGGTTAACAAAGAGTTTGGAAGCAGGCACTCTCCCCTTCAGCTCTATTGTGAGATATATGGTAGCCCAGATTCATTTAGCCTATACCCAGAGGTATAGCCGAAAGACATACTATCTACACATCTTAGCACAAATGAAGACATGTCAGGGCCAGGGGGAAACTACGAAGTCTCCCAAGTTTGAATGATCTCTCTCTGCTCCCTCTCCCTCCATTGGTGACATATTTACATCTTCTCCCTTTGCACTCTCTATCCCTGAATTTTAGGCACCAAGGACTTTACTGTTTTCTAAATCCCTAATACTAGCAAAAATTACTTATTCAGTTAGTCATATCTTGAGGATTATTACATACAAAAGTTAGGAAATTTCCAATCCCTGTATATCCTTTACCTCTATCTCTGGTGTTTAACTTTGAAGGAAGTTTTGCCCATCTTTGTGTTTCTCAGTACTCAACATAGTCCTGCTAGTACAGATCCATCCCACAGTGTCTGCCATGTGTTTCATAACTGTTGAATGAATGTGTTAGTGTGCAAGGAGCACACCTCCAGGTAAAGCATTCTAACTTGTAACACAGTATTTCAAAGTGAGGAGGTAAAATGATTATAATCTGTGGTCCTCAACCCCTGGTCATGGATAAGTATCAGTCCATGGCTTGTTAGGGACTGGGCCACAGAGCTCTGCACCTGGCATCCATAGAAAAATTGTCTTCCATGAAACTTAGGAAGGGGGTCGGGCGTGTGGGAGGGTGGGCACACCAGGAGGTGAGCTTGGGAAGCTTCATCTGTATTTATGGTGCTCCCCATCGCTCGCATCACCGCCTGAGCTCCGCCTCCCCCCAGTCCATGGAAATATCGTCTTCCATGAAACCTGTCCCTGGTGCCAAAAAGGTTGGGGGCCACTGATAATGATAATAATGTTTAAGACAGTGAATGCCAGAGTAAAGAATTTGGAGGTGAAGAATAGGTAAAGAATAGGGACCTTTTTATTCTAACGTTTGAATGTTAGAGTGTATGATGGTGCTGCTGATGTGAATGATGACTTAATTTTCACATAGTATTACCGAAAACAGTCATAGTTGAAAATAAAGCCCAGAAAACTGGTCAAGTAAAGGGAGAAAAACTAAAAGCAAACAAGTTTGGTTCTTTAAAATAACACTTATTTCAATCACATTTGTGAACTGCTTGCCATTTATGCCTAAACCCCATGTTACCCAGTAGACATATATTTCACATATTTGCCATATTAATCTGATTAAAGCAATGAAATCTTTCATCTATTTTCATATTTTGGGGCTTATTCTACATGTTGGCCTGCATCTAACCCATGAAAGAATACAAATACAGGGATTTTTCTAAATGTTTGAGATATTGTAGGAAAGAGACAGACTCAATTTCTCACTCATTTGGAGCTTACAACTACCAGTACTAACTCTCACTCTTAGAAAATTTTACCTCTTTTCTGAAATATCATGAACCCATGTATTAATAGAATTTTCTTCATGTGAGGTTGATTAGATGTATTGATCAAGTTCTAGTGGAAATGTAGATTAGGTATTAGGTTAACTAGTGTGCAGGCCAGTTAGCTTCTCTTAGTTCTATAACAAGTTTATGTATGAATATTAGCAAGATCCTTCAGAAGGGGTTTATTGGTCAAGAATGAACCCAGTAACGTAAGTCTGAATAAATCTGTTCACTATTGAAACCAGTCACCAGGCAAAGCACATGCCCATAGGACATAAATTAAGAGAAAAATCTTCTACCTACCGAGTCAGCCCAGCTATAGACCTGAATGAGAGCCAATACCATAATAGCAGAGAAAATTTGATGTTTATCAATGCCTGTTTTCACATATTATGAACAAAAATCATCTGCCTGTTTCTAATAAGATAGTTCAAATTATTTTCTACTGTTTTTGACTGAGTTTTTCAAAATGGCTTTTGTATATTAGAGATGAACAATCTTTCCAGAATTAGCAGTAAAAATACATGGAACTGAGTTCCATTTCTATGCATGTTTAGTTCTGTAACCATGTCTCTTCTTGCCACATGGCTATAGCTTTTTATTTCTCTTACATGAAAAAACTCTCCAAAAACAGAATGATTTTTTTTTTCCCTCTGAGCAAGCTCTGTTTTAAAGGTATTTCCCTCTGTCTTTTTGGCAAAAAAGTTTTCTTGGGATGTGAGTTTGCTGCATTTGCATGTGTGGCCCAGAGGCCTCATACAGTCTCAGCTGAATAGGTCTCTTGGAAAGAGAAATAGCCAACATATCACATTTTATGATGAGGCTGCCAGATTGTTGTTCCCCTTTATACACCTCCTAGTCGTTCTGCACGAGGGACTCCCTAGGGTGAATGCGAGAGATAAATGAGGTGTTGAGGGGAATAATAATTTTGCACAAGGTCAAAGGATAAAGGAAAAGTGAAAAATATTCCTGCCTAGCCACAGGATAAGTCATATTAATTAGTCTGCATATGACACAACTCCACAAGTGGAAATGAAATTTATGAAAAGAGAACCATAAAATGGATACACCTCATAGATAAATATCACTTGAATGCTACACTTCACAGCTTTTTCACATTGTATAAAATTACTTCATTATTCATAACCTTATTAAAACACATTATAGATACACTTGGATATGAATTCTAAATACTTAATCTCAGTAAGCTCTGTGCATTTAAAATATGATAAAAAAAATCCATGTCTACCATTTCAGATTTAGACATTTGCTTTACAGTGACAAATTATGAAAGGAAACAGTCTCCTATGGTTCATTTGGTAAAATACCTGAGTCAAGTCTAGTCCACAGTGAAGAGGCAGTGTAGTGCATAATCTAGAATCGTGAACACACATTTGACTCTAGAATGTATCCTTAAGTATTTTCTGCATTTTCTACCTTCTGAAGTTTGCTTGGCTTAGGATACTAAAAAAAATTTGTGTTTATAAATATATAATATTACAACTAATGGACAGGAAAGTTAAGCCAGCCATGAAACGAGATACGTGCTAGTATGGAACTACTTTTAGTATTAACTACATAATATAGATAACCCATAAGTGAATAAAGAAGAGGTGGTAGACCATTAAAAATGTCTCCATTTTGTTAAAATACTTCTATAAAAACATGAACTAAATATAATTTTAAAGAAATGATGAAATAAGAATGTTTGCAGTTTGACTGTATGTAATGAAGGCATGATTTTTCTTCTTTAATTTGTTCTATTTGATTAGATTGAATAAATATATAACTATAGACAGATAATCTCAATTATTATTGTAGGCAAATAATAGTACTGGTGTTTTAGGATTTTTACAACTAGAATGTAGATATTCCCACTAAAAAGATAATTTTTTCTTCCTATTTTAAATTTTTAAAATTTTATTGCAGAATATTATAGGATACAAATGTTTTGGTCACAAATATTGCTTTTGTATCGTTTGAGTCAAAGTT
>CAUYRB010102095.1:0-17677 GCA_963574695.1 Propithecus perrieri | reverse complement strand
CTCAGCCTCCCGAGTAGCTGGGACTACAGGCATGCGCCACCATGCCCGGCTAGTTTTTTCTATATATTTTTAGTTGTCTGATTAATTTCTTTCTATTTTTAGTAGAGATGGGGTCTCGCTCTTGCTCAGGCTGGTTTCGAACTCTTGAGCTCAAACAATCCGCCCGCCTCGGCCTCCCAGAGTGCTAGGATTACAGGCGTGAGCCACCGCGCCCGGCCAGTTTTGCTGATTTCATTTGGCTAAGGGATATTACAATCATTTTAATTGATTTTGCTTCTGGTCAAGAACAGTCATAATGTTTTAAGCCATTATTAGGGAATATTTTAATAATCTATATTTAAAGATAGTTCTCTATGCTTTATGTTTATAATACATGATGCTAGATAAGACCATCAGAACTATTTAAATAATAGAGTGATGAATCCTGTAAGTGCTATAAATAACTTTTTTTTTTTTAAGTCCTTGGTTTGCCAGATCTCTTTCTTTTTGAAAAATGTGGTTGGGTAAGGTAGTAAACTGAAGAGGCTCTTTCATCCCAGCAGAGCAATGAATGGGACATTCTGTATTCATACATGCTATAGGCCAGTTCCAGTTCTTTCCAATCCTTCTATGCATAGAGTAGTTCTCTTAAGTATATACATTATATTTTCCTTTTTCTCTTTTCTTTTCTTTAAAAAATATTTTAAGATAATTTCAAACTTCTAAGAAAAACTACAACAATCAAGGAACTTATTTCCTTGAATCCTTTCAAAGAAAATTACTGACACAATGTTTTATCACCCTAATATACTTTAGTTGGTATTCCTTACAAAATGGATATTCTTTTACATAACCACAATATAATCACCAAAGTCAGAAAATTGACATTGATATATTACCCTCATCTAATCCTCTGACCCCCTCAAGGTTTTGCCAATTGTCCTAATAATGTCCTAAATAATAGAAGGATCTAGTTTAGAATCATGCATTGCATTTAGTTGTCATGATTTTTTGTCTCCTCTCATCTGGAATCCTCAGTCTGTCCCTGATCTTGACACTTCTCAAGATTTCATGCAGTTTGTTTTTTAGAATATTCCTCATTTGGATCTGTCTGATATTTATGAAAATAATTCAATTTATGTATTTTGGGTAGGAATATCACAGAAGTGTCTCTGTGTTCTTTTCATTGCCTCTTGTCAGGTCTTTATGTAACTGTTACATAAGTTCTCCTTGCTTCTATACTGATGATGTTAACTTTGATCACTTCATTGAGGTGGTGTTTGTCAAGTTTATCCACGGTAGAGTTACTCTTTTTTCTTTATACTTAATATGCATTTTGTGATACTTTGAGGCTTTGTAAATATCCTATTCCTTATTACATTTCACCCACTAGTTTAGCATCCATTGATGCTTAATTAATTAATAGCTAAATTGGTTACCATGACCATTACCAAATGATGATTTTTCTAATTCTATTATTTCTTCTTCACTTACTAGTTGGCATTCTATTGTAAGGAAAAGCTTTCCCTTCTCTCCATTTATTCATTTATTTCTATCAGTACAGTCTCCTGATTTCCTATGTTATTTAAGCGGTTATAATTTATTACTATCATTATGTATTTTGATGCTCAAATTGATTCAGATCTGGCCAGTGGGGCTCCTTCTAGCTGGCTTCTCTGTTCTTTTAACATATCTCTGTCCTTTTTCAGACCCTTTTTTTTTTTTTTTACTTTTTGACATAGGATTTCAGAATTGTCTAGTACTCTTTCTGGTTCAGCTATTTCTCCAAGGAATCCTACTTCCTTTTAGTGGAGAATGGTATTTAGAAACCAAGATCTCAAGATCTGGCACGGGTATGTTCATGAGTCAAGAGGTGTCCCTGCTTACAGAGCATCTCATTGTATATAGCTATGAAATATACATGTTTGTGTGTGAGAATATGTACACACAAATTTACTCCTGTATCTAGCAATATAATTAAAAACTATAAATTCTACTAACACCTCCAGTTCTAATCTAACATTACAAAGTTTATTCTAATTTTGTGTCTTTCACATTTGTAACTCCCTTCTTCAACAGTGAAAAACTTGGCTTCCATTATTCTCAATATATATAATTTTTTATTTGATCAAGCCCTCTATATAATCACTGCTGCTCTCCCTGGTTCCCACATAAATGCACATCTTTTCCCACTCAGGCTCCAGGTCCCTCAGTGGGCTGCTGCCTTTACCTGCTGGAACATTCTTCCATTCTCTGCCAGGCCACATGACTGCCTATCTTACTGCTCAGGCTCTGACACCTGAGGAGGGCTGTGCCTACTCCCTCTGCTCCCGTACATCCCAACTGCACCCCTGCTCTGCCCCACCTGATTGTTTTCAGATTCAGTTGTTCAAGAAAGAAGGAAGGCTATTATATCCTTTTGATATTTATATTTGATTCCCAGGATACAGGAGTTATTACCATCTCTTTCGGTGATTGGGACATCCAGAGATTAAGTCTTTGCTCAAATTCATAAGGCCAGTGACTAGTGGGAGCTTAAGCTAAACTTAGGCTATTCACATTTCATCTCCAGTTCCTTTTAAGTTAGGACCAGCCACAATATGTAATCATTAGCAGTTTTTGTCTGGAAACTCCGCAGTAGCTCACAAGCCCAGGCAACCCCGCCTGAAGGATGGATATGTACCTCCAAGTGCTAGGACTACCTCAGGAATAGTCACCCAGATTCTGCTCTCTCTAAGTCTCAAGAACATAGCCAGGAGTGACATTCAGAATGTTCAACAACTGGTAAGGTACAGGAACTGACCAATATGAGTGGACATTGGTGACAGTGCCAAGGGTAAGAATCCTGTAGCCCCCGTAAAGTGCCAGGTTTTATTGCTCAGGAGGCTCAGGGAATGATGGTAGCAGTGCCAGTAATTGTGGTCTTGAACAGTCACTATTTACCAACCAGTATATAACAATATCAATATTTTAACAATCATTGTGTCTGTCTGGTGCTTACTGGATGGAAATCAGGCAGACATTCATGAATCTTTTCACTTGGCAGGGATTGGGAAAGGAAAGAAATAGAAAAACTCACCCAGATACATTCAGGATAAAACCAATAAACTTGATGTTAGAATGAGTGTCTAAATATTAACTCATGTGTTTTCTGTTGCTCCTTGTTCCTTCCTGTCTAAACCAGGAAACACTCATTTCCTCTGTTAGAAATATTGTAGCAGAAACAGAGAAATCCCAGGCTCTGAAGGGGCTCTGGGTGTAGAAAATATCTTGAGCAAAGTTCCCTTCATCCTAAACTCAGACTAAGTTTTCCTGAGTTAAAGAAAGTCAGAAAATTGGAGAGTAAGTGAAAAGAGATTAGATTCAGTGTATTCATGAAAGATGGGCTCTGTGCCTTTTGCTATCCGTCCTCAAACTCAGGGTAAGAAGAGGACAGAAATTCAGATAGGATTGAGGAACCCTGAGAAGAGAGGGGACTTGTGTCTTCTTAGTCAGGGGAACCACTAGTTTCCTCTCAAGCCTCACTGATGGTGGAGCAGTAGAATAATTCCCTTGTTCTCAAAAGAAGCCCAGGAGAGGTGAAAAGCCTTAGGCAGCCTCATCAAAATGCCATAATAGAAGAATCATTTTCATGCTCCAGAGGCAGCATGGCAATTACCTGATTCAAGGAGCAATGCATTAAGGGACAAGGGACAATTCAACAATGAACGCCATGACATGACAGGAATGATAATGTCTTAGGGGATGCCAACATACATGGATGACTCAGATACAATGGCCGTCCCAATGCCTTGTTGCAAGCAATATAAAAAATCTGATAATTAAATGCAATCACAGGAAAAATGGGGTTAATCCCTGAACTGTCCTCTCCCTTCCTCTTGGACAATGGGGATTTTAATAGAAAGTCAGTGCATTTATAGAAAAATAAAGTTACATGTCTCGAACACTGGAGTTGGTGGAATATCATTCTTCCTCTCTACACCGAGTGCTAGTCAGTACAGATACACCAGGATTTTATACTTTTCTTCCCAAGATGGCCTGAAGTAAACTGCCCGTGTGTGAAAGAGACAGTTCTGACTCAGCAGTGCTACCGGCTCGGAGATACTCAATGCAGGCAGGAACTTTTGAACTCCACTATTTTCCAAGTGACAGTGACTTGGGGGAATATAATTATCCAGGAAAGTTCTACCCCCATATAGCATCTGTTTTCTAGTCAGCTCCTGCTGCTTGAATATGCTTTGGCAGCAGGCTTGAGTGAGGCACAAAGGAGTCAAGTGGCTTGACTGGGCCACACAGAGAGGCGGCGGCTCAGTCCACCTTGGGATCTGGGACCTCTATGGCATTCAATTATCTATTGTAAACACTGGGTCTTCCTGTCTTGTGAATGCAGCTGCAGTCTCTTGCTGAAAAATTCGCCTCCTTTCACATAGAAGGCGTAATTAAGAACACAGCTGCAAATTGGCTCTTCTCAACAATTTTCCCCGCTGTCCCATAAAATGTGAAAAATACGGGCCAGTACATTGATTAGACAGACTCTTAGGGTTGAATTGCATGTAATCTACCCACTTCTGGCACTTTGCAATAAGTTTTTGCTCTTCCACTGGAATTTAAGGAAAGAAATTGAAAATAACAGTAGCCTGGATGTTTTTTGGTTGGACACCCGGGGACACAGAATGGACGGATATAATCAGTGTACATCCTCCTGTGAGTATGTGACACACACACTCTTTTTCTTGATGACACAGACTTTGTTATTTTTTGGAAAATATTGATTTATTTATCTCTTCTCTGAATTTTTAGTGAAGAATCTTTGAAGCAGGTAGTTATTTATTGTGGGTCTGTCCATCTCTGTGAGACGGACAGGGAAAGAAAATCTAGCTGACTGTACCATACTTTCTAAGGGTCTCTTCTTTCTATTTCAGTCGTGTTGTATAGTGTAGTAGATTTGCTATGTGCATTGGGATCAGATGACCTCGGTTCAGTTTCCATACTCCTCACTTAAGCTCTGAGACCTTAAGCAATTAATTTTACCTCTCTCTAGGAGCTTCATTTTCTCCACCGGTGAAGTTGGAGTGATTATTCCTGTCTTATGTAGCTGTTGTGAACATCAGGTATGGTCACAAATTTGTGTTGTCCACTACCTTGGCACATAGTATGTGCTCAATAAATTGTGTGATAACCCAAGTCTTCTTTGAGACATAAACAAGCCTGTTAAAGGGAAGGAGAGTAGTCTGGCTTTATTTTCACAGAGTTATTGTAACACAAAAGTTCTCTGAACAACCTGTATGCAGGGGGAAAAAAACCAACAATGAAACCTCTTATAACCTAATGCTAGAAGAGAAAGGGAGAAATGGTCCTGCTGCACTGACTTTTAGGGTAAGCTGCCTATGGAGGACAAGGTACCATGAAGGCACCATGAAGACACAGGCTACATTTTCCTTGGTCTTTATTCACTTCATTCTCGTTCATATCCAAATAATAAGCTCAAGAGAGTTCTTGGCAGTTTCACAGCGAGCTCCCAACTGAATTTTCCCACTCAGATTCTCTAGTTAGCTGCAGACAACGCACAGCTGCCTGCTCTGCAGATTCATCCTGATAAATGGCTGGGCCCCCATGGCATATGTGGCCCCATATTGTGGGATGAAACAATTATCAGCGAGGGGGTCTTGATCTTTACATAGCCCCCCAAGGCAGAGGAAAAATGGCAAGTGTATAACAACACTTGCAATGGAGGGGAACTCACTATTCCTACCGGGCTGCTGCCCTACTTTAGCTCCTTAGGAAGATCCAGCAGGAGGAAGAGCCAGGTTCAGTGGCTTGCAAAGGCACAGTTAATGCACCTGTATCCTCCCTGCCGATGTAAGGCCAGATTTTAAATCCACAGAGGACATCTCGAATGAGAAAGTAATGTATTCCATTAAGTGCTTTTCAGCTTTTCTGTACCCTTTCAAGCACCCCCTCCAGGCCTGCCCACCACACATATTCATAAACAAATGAGCTGGAGAAATAAAAGGACGTGCACATAAATAACATTCTTTGTAGAATAAAACAGATGTGTAAGTCTCTGCTGGTACTTATTATAATGAAGAAGATTGCATTCATCTTAAGTATTCACCTGTATATAAAAGAGGAGAGCTTTTAAGATGTGAACAAGTACAGATTCCCTGTGGCAAAATAAAAAAAGTCCTCTGGATTTGCCACGTCAGAGGAAGTGCTACTCCACAATCTAAGTGCCCACAAATGCCACTCAAAGCCATGTTATATTGGAGATGGATGAGCACAGGACACTCGATGGCAGGGGTGGCATTGTTTAACCTTTGTTCTTCACATCCCCCGGAGAGCAGACAACACTTCTGTTTTCAATGTTTCTTCTGAATGATTTCCCGCCGGGTGGATTGACAGGTACTCTGATTATCTGCCTAAGGAAAATGAAGGGATAAACAGCTGAGAGATGAAGATTGACTTGAAAGGACTACATCAAGGAGTGTGCGTTACACTTGGATAAAGAAGAGTATAAAAAGGGGACACGCAGAGAAATGTCAGATTAGCACCTAAATATATTTTGAAGGGAAACATAGCATTTTGCCAAAGTGATCTTTACTTGAATAGTAACAATTCCAGATTCTCACTGTCACAAGCCTGGAGATTTATTTGAGGAAGATAAATGCCTTTCTCTTTTTACCATCTAGAACAGGGTTCTGTAATGGAGATCTTGAGACATCTCATTCAGTAATCTGGGGTAGAGGCCAGGGATTTTTTATCTGAAAACTTTTTCCTTACAAGTGAATCTGATAGAAGCCAGGGTGAGGAATACCTTTAGTATTATTTACTTACAGTAAAGAATGAAGTGTTCACCTTTTGGCACATCATCCCAGACCCAGACTCTCTGTTCTGTTTGAGAAATCAGCACAGACTTGCCCCATTCCATTATTTAAGATGCACTTCTCACACTGCTAGTCCATTGTAAACCAGAGATGTTGAGAGATGTCTGCTTGAGCACTGAGTTTGATTCCCTCCTGCTCTAAAGTGTCTTGTACCACATCGTTCATCTTCTTACCCTTAACTCAACTTTGAATGATCATTAGGGCAGATAGCATGTAGCTGAATATCATTACCTACTAATGGATTTTATTCCAGGTGGATACTCAACTAACTAGGGGTAAACTAAGAGACAGTAGAGATGGGGTTAGAAACAGGAGACTATTTCCTACCCAACCTTCCAATTCCAATAGATACTTTACAATGGTCTATGATTGATTTTTGTTTTCCTTGAAGAGAACAGTATTACAGGTATTTTCTAATGTAATTTTATCATTTTGGAAAGGGAAAGGGGAAAGAGAGCTGAGGAAAGGAATACCATGGCCATGGTAACCAAAAGAGTAGCAAAAGCAGATGATTGATGGCTATGTAAAATCATGTTTATCTGTTCTTTTTTAATCTCATTGAGTTCAATGAGCTGGTGGGTTGCAGGAGAATTTTCTGTCCAAACTAGTTGTATAAGCGAATGACGAAGCCTTTTGAAATATCCCTATATTATCTCCTTCTCAGTGAATTAGAAAACAGAGCCGTGAATAAAGGCTGCTTTTATGACCTCTCAGCAGTGTGATGTCTGCTTCACCCACTCCACCACGGCCCAGGCGTGGCAGGGGAATTCATTTGTGTTCTGGACAGAGGTGTTGGTTAGGCCTTTATCTCTTGATCCTGGGCTATGAATGATTTGTGCTACTTTAATCCCCATCCCCATATTGCTGCTGAGGCAGGGCATAATTCTTATCATTAAAAGCGTGCACAGCTTTGTGTGTGTTTGTCTGTGTTCACATTCTCTTAGCTCGCAATTCACCTTTTTTTTTTTTTTTTTTGAGAAACTAAATCCCTGAGTCCATGATGAGTAGACATGAAAAATACTCTGGATAGGCTTTGCTTCCAAATCTGTTACACAGCTGTATTTATATCTATCCTAGTACTGTGGACATGTCCCCCCTTTGTGGGGCCAGGAAAAGGCAGATCAGCCTGTGGCCTTGGAGAAGGCACAAAGCTTGCTGGAACAAGACCTCCTGTGAACTTGATCTCTGACCTTAAGGAATACATTCATCCTTTCCCTAGCCCTGTTCATGTCCACAGCCTCCAGAGTCCATTTATGTATTTTTTCTTTGCAATTCTTTGCTCTCCCTATCCCTTCTATAGGGAAGAGTACTCTTGTCATTTTTTTCTATGAGGAGAATTTGGAATCTCTGGGTAACAAAAAGGTGAGCACCAACATCAGAAGAATTTGGTGTCAGATTCAGCAGTTTATTTTTTTCAGCTGTGCCTGTCAGAAGGGAAAGATTTTTAAAGGTCTAAAAGGCTATTGTTGTCTTTTGTGTCGGAGACAATGCTAACAGATTTGCTCACTCTCTGCTGTTTGTGCCTCTGAGGAGACTGACTCAGCCAGTGCAGGGCCCCTGGAAGGCAGCTGTTACACACGGAGTCTCTTCATGTCTGTGTTCTCCTCATGTCTGCAATGCAATTTGCCAGCTGCTTTTGCTCAGAAAGAGCCCCTCTCTTCCCCACATCCTCTGATTCCTGCTCACTGGGTTGTTCTATCCAATGTTACAGAGGTTGTGCCTCAGGGGTCCTTAAACCAGGTATTCTGCCCTCCTCACCTTCAACTGCTCCATGTACTTCACCTGACTCGGGGCTGGCCCCGTGCTTCAACTTGCCAAATCCAGCCCCTCTGTGTTGCAGGGAACATTGCGTCCAGCCAGGCTGTATTCCAGAAAGGTTAAGAGGGATTCCCTGGAGGAGGGGAGAGGGGGACAGCACCTTGGTGATCTCTTCCACATTCTATCTAACCTTACAGATGACAGCTTGACAACATGTGGACCAAGTGAAACAATAATGACTTCAATCTTTTAAGAGGCCATAGCCATGCTCAGAGCTCAGGCCCCCTATGACACTTTCAACAGGGAATGAGAAACAACCTACACATCTGCATCCGGCTTCCCTAAGGGTACCAAATGCTGAGGATTTGGCCCCAGATTTTAATGATGCCACAGTTCTGCCTCCGCCCCGCCTCCTGTTCTCACAAAAAGGAACATTTGAGAAAGCTGACTGCAGCAGCTTTGATTGCTGGCCAGATCCCTGGCAGAGGCCTGTGCTGGCCAGGGCTTCAAAACCAGCAGAGTGATTTTATGGTGCAGACGTGTGCAGCACAGGCGCCTTGCTGAGGCTCCAATCACAGGATATGCGCACACCATCAGCAAGACTCCTGCATAGTGCTGTCAGTTCCCAAGCACATTGCTCTCTGGAGTGTGGCCAAGGTCCACTGTGGCAGGCCAGGTTGTGTCAGAGTTGTTGTAATATCCAGCCCATAACTGATGTGTTAGGAAGCACCTTCTACGTGTAATGGTAGAAAATCACCTAAATGTCCTTAGGATACCAGGCAGCCTGCTGTGTGGGTTGTGCTCCACAAGCAAACACAGAATTGTCAGCAAATTCTTTCCTGAGCTGTCACCATTGCAAATTTATGCTGCACATTAGGTCCTCCCTTGTTTGTAATGCTGACTATGGATGCGGGCACTTGATTTCTCCTCATTTTGCAGATGAGTTGGTTTGAAGGCTGGAATTAAAACATGAGTGGCTTATCAGATAGCAGCAATGAATGTGGCAGGAAGCCTAGAATCCAGATCTCATTTTCTTTCTCTTTTCCTTTCTTTCTCTTCTCTCTATTTGCTTTTCAAGTGGTTGTTGTGTGGGTCACCTTGATCAAATTGTTCCCTAAAATATTTTTGCTATAAGCATGTAGATTCAATTTGGAGAGAAACATAAATATTAGCTATGCCAGTGTTGCCTAATAGTACCGTCTGCTATGATGCAAATGTTCTGTATTCGTGCTGTCCAATTCAGGAGTCACTAACCACATGAGGCTACTGAGCATTTGAAACGTGTGCAATATGACTCAGAAACTGAGTTTTTAATTTTATTTAATTTTAATTAATATAAATTTAAATAGCCACTTGTGACTACTGGCTACCATATTGGATGGTGCGGATTTATAGACCAACCCATTCATTTTACAGATGGGAAAGTAAGAGGCAGGGAGGTTACTGGAACTTGCCCAAGAGTGCATAGTTAGTAGCTGACCCAAGCCATCTAAAAGATTAGTCAGCACCTTCTGATTAATAAAATAGTAATTTTTGATATCTCATCATAATGATTTTAAACTCTTTGTACTTTATAAACTAAAAGAAATGGACAGATTCTAAAATAAAATTACATTTTGTGCCAGGTTAACTGTTTGCACAAGTGCCTTGTACAAAAAGAGGGGTGCACCAAGGGGAAAACTGCACTGGTGAAGGCTGGCCTGTTATTCCACAAAGGGCCCTAGAGTGGAGCTGTTGTATAACTTCTGATGTCTGCAAAAATCCAAAATCAAAAAACTCAAACCAATGAAAATCCGCCTTGTTCTTCTTATTCCTGCTCTGTCCACCACCAGCAGTTTATTCTTTTATGTTCAGATCTTTGAATATTTTACTTCCTAGTAGAATGAGAAATAAAATTCTGTAAGTCTACAAAAATAGAATTCCAAATGTGTGTGTGTGGGAAGCCTGAAGTTTGATTCTTGTTTTTAAAATGTATTGAGGATACTATGCAGATTAATCCTCAAGGAAGTTTAAACATATCTTTATCAATTTTTTCACTAGATAAGGTTAAGGTGGTATAAAGACATAACTTGTCAATACTCTGAGATCCTGCACTCTGAGGACACAGTCTTAAATGACACCTCAGATCCCTTAAATTATGAGTCTTGGTTAGAATGCCATTTCTGGGAAAGATTGGGGCAACACATATTTGTGGACTGTGGTAGGATAAGCACATTTGACAGGTAACTTGTGGTTTCAGTCTGAGGCTTCTAAAGACCTGAATAAAGGGCACATTAAGAATTTTGTGTGTAAGTGACCTAGTGGTTTAGCCATCTGAAACCCCCAGATTCAGTGCTGCCATCCTATTAATGTTGTTCTCTCTCCTGAAGAGAACACTTCATGTAGATGTTCAATAATGCCGTATGCCTTGAAATTCCCTTAAAAGTTAATGAATGTGTTAGAATTAATTGTAATAAATGTTGATTAATTGGAGTTTGACTTGCGTTTTGAAGAACAAAAGCATCCCAAATACAAATCAGTATTTGGCAGATTTTCCTCAGTTGCTTTGATGGTGTCTACAGCAGGTGGCAGTGTTGCCCCGCAGATTCTACCGGGCAAGGCTGGTGCAGAGACACTCTCCAGCAGAGCTCCACAAGAGCTGCACCCCCCAGATCAGAGCCTGGACGGAGATAGAATGAAGAGCCCAAGGAGAATTCAGAAGAATCACTGAGACTGCAAAATATGGGAATTATTTGAATCTTCTACTGTAATTTAATTCAACCAAGTTTTATTGAGTTCCTTACAAGTTCAGAAACACATACATGAATCACATGGTCAAAAATTTCAAACAGTAGCTCACTGTGTGTGTGTGTGTGTGTGTGTGTGTGTGTGTGTATTGGGAGGGGCAGAGAATGAGGGAAGAAAAGATGAGTAGACGATACTATAATATGCTGCATACAGATATACACATTATCTTTACCTGTCTATTGATGTACACTATCTACATTACGTAAGATACTGAAGCAGACCAATAATTGCTGCTACAAGGTTAAAAATCTCTTGTTACAGGTATACAGAGAGGTAGTCTAACTGAATATTTTTCTTGTCTACAGAATGAAGACATAAGACTATTGATCTTCCAAGGTCACTTCTAGCTCTGACATTCTAGAAGTTTGTGAATATTTTCATATATATACTCTGGCACTTTTACACTTTCAGAGTTTACTAAACAGACCACTGTCCTTCAAATCACACTGGCATCAAGGGAGCCATGGGGCTGGGTTACTCTCAATGTCATATCTTTTTTGGCCTTTGGATGCTATTTAGCAAGACTCCTGTCCAAACGGCATGTGATTGTGACCAAGGCAATTAGGGAGATTGATTTGGAGTGCATGATTTCACTCTCTGCCCCGACAGGGAGAAATGGTGGAGCCCATCAGGGGTCAAGATAACCAAATTTGATTTTGCCTAAATTAAGACTTTCATTTTCCCAGTTGTTTTGGTGTTGTTGTATTTAACTTAAGCCTTATTATTTTAAACATAAGTGTCTCAGAAACAGGATTTGCAGAATTATATTAAATTTACTTGTTCTTTCTAAAGGTCATTTTGTCTCCTTTACATTAGTTTATGGTTTAAAAGGAAAAAAAAAACACTGGTAACTTCGTGAATTAATTTTATGTTATTTTCTGGGCCTCTTTGTGTATCCTGTGTTATGTCACATCAATCTGTTCATTAATTTTAGGTTGCTTCATTACATTGCCTATGTTTTTATGTCACTTGAAGGCATTAAAATGCCACAGAATAATAACCTTGAACAAAAAATAGCATGGCTAAAACAGCTCTGATATTTTCTGGATATTGATTCTCTAATTACTTGGACTAGAGTCTCCCTTTGACAGAATTCCAGGAAGGTAAAGGGCCAGGTCATGATTCACAACTGGTTGGATCTCATCCTGATGACCACAGGTGATGCACATCCATTCCACAAACACTGATCAAGGGCCCCCAGTGGGCCTGGCTCTGTGCTCTGTCAGCTTTGCCCATGCAGCCATGTTCCTGGTGGCAGTTACAGGGCGAGGAGGCAGGAAAGGCAGCACAGGTTTTGGAGTCTGTTCCAATCTGCTTTCATGTCTGCCTCGGAGGAGGAAGAGCCTTTGGGAATGACTGAGGAGAGGGGAAATGACAGGTAGCCTGAGAAAGGATGCTGAGACCTTCCTTTCTCTGTGCCTGGAAGAAATGTGTGGCTCCTAGGTGACAGGTTTGGACTTTATGGGAAGCTCTTGGAACTGCCTCAGAGACCTTGTAGCTGTCCCACAAACTCAGAGCTTGGAGGTAGAATCAGCTTGCCAGCGCTACGGTGCCAGCAGATAGCTTCTGACAAGGCAGCTGGCGAGGAAATATGCTTTGTGAAGCTTTGAGAGATGTTGGGAGCATCGTGGGTCTTCCACTGAAATGTTCACTGCAGATAGTCATACAACACTATGACCACGAGAAAAGATAAATTGGTTGATTTTGCTTTCAGTTAAGTTTTCGACACTTCTGTGATGAGAATTCTTGCAGATGGGGCAAGCCAAGTTATCCTGTAAGGTTCAAGTGTCCTGCTGTGCCCTCCTGTTGATTTACCTTCACCCCACCCCCTGGGGGTAAGTTGAGTCTTTTGCACCTTGGAAATTAAAAAATTATGCTCAAACATTTGCATTGTATTAAGTGCTTTTAGAAGCTTCACTTCCTTAAAGCCTTACAACACTATGAAGTAGATATTATACTAGTGACATTTTATTGAGGACCAGAAAAGTTTCATCTCTGAGGCAGGATTTAAATTTCATTCTGTGAAATTTTAAAATGTATGTTGTTGTAGCCACCAAATGCAACTATCTGCACAGGGACCTCCAATACATGGGTGAGAGGTTGGCTGACCTATTATCCACAATATCAACTGAAGTATGAGCATTCTTTTCATGAATGTAAGAGCTGAGAGACACCAAAAGGGGCAGTAAAACTGTTCCTTAGCATCTCCATCCACCTCCATGTTATTAAAGTTAGTAAATCTGCTAATTTTCTAAGTCTAATGCACAGTATTGCAGATTTCAGCATTTTTGAGAAGGAGCAGCAGCATCTGATGTCTCATTTGCTCAAAATTTGGTTATCTTAGCCTTTCTCATGCTGCATAAACTTCCACATTCTTTAGCGTTAGCATGGCTCCCAGAGCCTTGGCACTTGGCTAGTTGGGGAAGACAGAGAGGGACATTCTGAGTGAGGCCCCTACCAGAGAAGTGGCGTAGGTATACAGATGGCATTTGGACTTGACTACAATGTGTTATATATGAAGTCTTAAAGAGGTTTCCAGGGTATTAATTGTTTAACTTAAAAAAGAAAGTTTCAAGTGAAAATTTAAAGGTAAATTCCTTTCCAAAAGAGAAGAAAAAATTCATTGTAGACTGAGTCTTGGTGACATAGGGAAAATAATAGAGTTAACCCAGAACCTATTTTATAACTAGAAAAGGTAATTAAATAGGGCTTGCATTTATAAGAATTATAGTGAACTGAAATGAAATTGTGCCCAATGGGGTCTGTTTGCTTCTATTCTTTATCTGATAACAATGAAAGAACTGAGCAAAAATAGTAAAATTGTATTAACAATGGCTTATTAATTCATATGTAGCTTCTAATATTCCATGTATTCAGAAATGTTCTTTGATGTACTACAAATCACTATGATCTCATGATCAGCAAATAAAGAGCATTAGTTGTGTCTGTTGAAAAGAGTTTTTAAAGAGGTTCTACAAAACGTCAGTGACACACAAAATATCTTAGTTAGTTTCCAAGAGCAACCTCGTGAACCTGTGCTTACTTTACCAGCAGGATTCATTTCTGTGTTTTTGAGGTATATTAAACAGCAATGAATGTCTCTGAAGAGGAAAAATCATGTGACCAATATCTTTGCACATGAGTAGATATTCTCTAGAAAAGAGTTGTTGCCTAGTTAAGTTGCCGTCAGTAAAACTATTTCCCATCTGCATGACAGTTGAAGTTTGGTGGCTTTTTTCGCCTAATACCTTTGACTCTTTTTCTTGAAATGAGCCCAGAATTTGATATTAAACTTGGCAAGTAAAAATTTATACTGGTTCTATCACATGACTGTGAAATCTTGGGCTGGCTCCTAAGGCTGGCCTGAGTTTCCTACATTTTTCAAGTAGGGTTGTCAAAGCCAAACGCCTGATATTCATAGCTTTGTGTTTAAACAAAACAGGGGCTAACTTAAAAGTGAAGCTCTTTGATGACTAGGAACAGCTGCTTCACTATGGTCTCTGTCGTATATGAAAGATGAAAGGAATCTATTCATTCTATGTTTTGCTTCTTTTATAAACCACAAATTTATTATTAATTCGAGTAAGTGCCAGGCACTTACAAAGCCTCAAATAATGTTTTTACAATTTATAAAATGCTTTCATGTACATTGTAACCTTTACTTTAATATTCCAGATGTTCATGAAATAATAGTGAACATCAATGACCCAAAGAGACATAAAGTTAATTAATATTTGGCTTAATTTTCCATTTTTATTTCTAGTTTTATTTATTTCTTATTTATTTGCATCATGGCTAATATTTACATCTGAATGACTGCAGGGTTGCATGTTTGGGTGTGACAGTGGTAAGTTTTAGACCTGACAATTTAAGGATTGATATAAAAATGAATAGGATTTCCCCAAGAGGAGGATTACGATTTTGTCTGGGGAAAATTGACATTTTCTCAGTCTGTGATTACACTGGTGAAGCTTAGAAAGTAATTCTAAGCTCCTGAATATATTTCTAAGGCCTGGCAACATAATTCTTGCTCTGAGGAATGGGGAGACTTTTGTGGGTCCAGGTAGACCAGTCAGGTGACGTTCTGATGAACACCTTCAAGTAGGTGAAAGGGTAGCTGTGGAAAGTGCCTTGTGGACTCTTCGGTAGAGACAGAGATCACAAAAACGAGTTTAGAGATACGGTGGTGAGGCTGGTTGTGCGGACTTTGTGACATTCCAGAATAATGCTTTTCATTTCTCCGAAGGATTTGCGTTTTATATGTAAAATTAAGAACAGGAGAAAATATGATGTCAAACCTTTTTTTTTTCCTGAAAATGTGAAGGGAGTCTTTCCTAATTATGAAAATTGTGACAAGGCATGTTATTGTAACAGATAATATCCAATGAGGAAAAGATCTCTGCTGGTAGCTCTGATATTTTGGCTTTATTATGCTGGATACTCAGATATTGGTATTTATTTCTTTGTCATAGATAAAGGAATATATTTGTATTTGTTGTTTTCTTGAATTCATATACAAACTATATAAAATGTAACTGTTTTCAAAGAATATGTTGGATTCTGGAGGGATTTCACATTTATTTATTTATTTTTCAAAGATCAGTGCTATTTCCAATGCCCTGAAGACATTTCTAATGGCTATTAACTTATGAGACCAAAACTGATTTGGTGTATTTTTTCAACGGAGGGGAGAGAAAATGAGTGCCCTAGAATTTTTGCAAATTCTCCAGTACCTTAGCATAAGGGGTAAGGGTAATATATGTAACCTAAACATTTATACCCCCATAATATGCTGAAATAAAAAAAAAAACTAAAAAAAGAAAAAAGAAAACTCACTGGAGAGATGATGATGGTTTGCAGGAGTGGCTAAGAATCACATGGTATTGTACCAGAATAAAAACATTTGAGACTATCGGCTCTAAGTTAACCGTAATTAAACATCAGGTTTTTTTCCATAAGAAATGTTTACTATGGGTTTTTCTCTCTCTAAAATTTCCTATAGGGTGTACAATAAATACAACATGTGCTAACCCACATACACAGACACAAGGAGACACAAGGACACGATACTACAATCTAAGTCATAATAGAGACAAAACAACTCTGACTCATTAAACACAAGAAAGAAATCCTCCACAGAACAAAACTGTCTTAAAAGAATATTTGTCCCATTTAAGCAATCATAATTATTATCAATAATATTATTTTATTCTAGGAGCAGATTTCTACTGGATAACAATTTAGTTTTGGGTTTTCTTTTTGGTTCATCTAGTTAGTGTCCAATAAATACTATCCAAAGGTATAATTAGGTATAGTTTGATTCAGAAATGATACTGAATCTTGAATTTTAATTTTGACTTGAGGTAAGTCAAGTTTTGTTACAGAATATGCCAGGAGTATTTTGATTAATGAATATTAGCAAATAAAATGATGACATAGATTAATTGGACCTGGAGAAGCAGTAGGAGATATTCAGTATGGCTATAGTGAACAGAAAGCAAAAAAGTTGAAAATGGAACTACAAAGCCACAAAGGGATTATTTATAAGAAACATTTGTGGCCTCATACCTCTTTTAATTTGTGATGAAAATATAGAGGGTGTATATATTTTGGTAGGTGTATTTTGTGACAGTGTGGAATGCAAAGACATCCTTTAAGTTTTTGGGTTTGGAGATGGTAAGAGATATTATCACAAGTGTCAGTGTGAAGAAAAAAAAATAAATGAAGATATAAAGTTTTTGTTTTCCCTGTGAAAGGGAAGTAAGCTTTCCCTAGTCCTATTTATAGTGGACACTCTGAAATTCCAAATCTATATGACTATAAAGTTTTAACGTACTGGATTTCTGCTTAGATTCATTTGGAAAGGCTGAATAACTTTTAGAGAAGTAGTAAATTTGCCTTGGTTTGGATATCACATTTCACTTCTTACAAATCTCATGCATCTCATTAGGCTTACCTGTGACTAAACTTGATGAAATATATGCTGTGCATATGTAACTTCAACAAAGAAAAATATCTGTGGGCTTGTTTTAAATTAAATGAAGAAATGCAAAGCGTGAATGAGACATTAATGAGATCATTAGCTTTTCTGGGAATAATACACTATCAGTTGATATAGGGATGATTATTTTTTTTTTTTTTTTGAGACAGAGTCTCACTCTTTTGCCCGGGCTAGAGTGAGTGCCGTGGCGTCATCCTAGCTCACAGCAACCTCAAACTCCTGGGCTCAAGCGATCCTCCTGCCTCAGCCTCCCAAGTAGCTGGGACTA
>CAUYRB010102093.1:0-113387 GCA_963574695.1 Propithecus perrieri | reverse complement strand
TGCCCGTCAATTCATGAGCGGATTATTAAAATTTGGTATATGTATACAATGGAATATTACTCAATCATAAGAAACGACAGTGATCTAGCACCTCTTATATTTTCCTGTGTTGAACTTGAGCCCGTTATCCAAAGTAAGGTATCACAAGATCAGAAGAATGGGCTCCACTTGTACTCGCCATCAAATTGGTACTAACTGATCAACACTAGGGTGATCACATGGCAATAATATTCTCCAGGTATTAGAGGGATGGGGGAGATAAACTCACAACTAAAGGACACAGGGAGCATTGTAGAGAGGAAAGGCACGCCTCTAACCCTAGCTTGGGTGAGGCAAAGACATAAAATGTAACCATAATGTTTGTACCCTCATAATACCCTGAAATAAAAAAAAAAAGAACTGAAAAAAAATAAATAAAATTAAATACAAAGCATTTGTGCAGACATCAAGTATAATTTTTTAAAAATATAGTTGTCTCAAAAGAAAAAAAAATAATTTTATAGATAACTTTCTCACAGACATCTCTAGATCAGCTACTTCTACCCTTATGCTTTTGTTTTCTGCCCCTTGCAATTTATCAATGTATTAGTCATGCAATTAACCACCAATATCATACTAGGATACACTAAACATTCATTTCTCACAACATAGAGTTCAATGCAAGCTGTTATTAATAAAATTCTGCATTTCTGCCTATATAGCTTTTCTACAACTGAGGTTCCTTCATTGTTGGTGTCTACAATCTTAATTACATTTTCTTTAATTTTGCCATGCAATGGGAAGAAGTAATAGAGGATCATATATTATAGAATTTAAAAGCCAAGTCTATAATAGAAACTGGTGTGTATCCCTTTTCCCATATTTCGATGATCAGAATTTAGGAGTCTGGCCCTAAATTAACTACTAAGTTTAGCTGTCTTCTTAGAAGAAAAATTTTAAAAAAGAGAAAATGACAGTCTTTAATACAATTATTTTCCTGCTCAGTCTTACAATATATGCTTATTTTCATCTTTATGTTATACTTTTTACCACACAATTTTTCTGTAGTCCACATATTATTATCCATAAAATTGTGAAAAATGGAATACATTCTTAGTAGTTTCATATAGATTTGCAATAACATGGAGCAAATTTAGCAGGGTCTCAAAAATACAAAATACTTTTTCTGTCAGTGTTTTTAATGCCCCTACGGTCATTACAACATTAAATAAATAAATGTGTACATAGAATAAATGAATTAAAGCCTCAAAACTGTACCACTAGTAGAGAACAAAGGCAGAAACTTCAGATTAGAAATCAACAACCTGCACTTCATATTGTACTTTGCTGCTGAAATAAATATCCAAACTCATTTTATTTAATACAAAGTATCGAGAAGGAAGCACAACAATTGTAAAACCAATTGACTTAACCACATTGAAAGTCGCAGAAATAAAAATAGACGCAAATCTTATTTTGTCGGAATTATAATGTCTTTTCATTACTGAGCAGAAAAAGGAACTGCAGTGGCAAGATGAAGACCCACATAAGAGAAATCATCTGCTCATACAGGAATGGGGCCAAATACTGATGTCAATCAAAATGCATCAAGGTGGAATGATGAAATGCAGTTCACCTGCTTCGGTGCCTGTACATTCGCTCAGGCAACATATGCCTATAAAGAAACAACGAAGAAATACAGAGAAGTTACAAAGTTTCAAACACAATTGTCCCAGATTTAAATAATGAAAACTAAGTTTAATTAAGTGATCAAGGAAATGCTTTCTAGTAAGTAAAAAGAAAGTCTTGGCAATACAGAAAGGCGCCCCCTGCCCCACAGGTGTTAATAGTAGCCATTTTAGTGGCCAGAAGCACTGCTCTTCTTTTCATGTCAAGCTGCAAACACAAATAAAATACATGCAAAACATTTTCCCTGTGCTAAAAATAAAGACCTAAATAAAACTTGATTAATGCAAAGGTAGACTCTATCAGATTTTTAATTGTGATGGAATTTATGCTTCTTTTGAGTAGCTACCCTCAGGAACAGTCCCTAATGAAGAAGCATAGAGCTCTGGATTTTCTGCAAATGATGGACCAGCTGATTCTGGGTGAAAATGCCAGTGGATATTTAATATGCTTGCATAATTACTAGGATAGTTATAAGCTTAGTTGAAGCCCTGATTACAAAGCTGCCAACATTTTAATTATTCTGCCATATCATTTTCGTCCTCTAAGTTTTGATATTTTTAGGGCATGGATTGGCAGAATTCATGAGTTTTTATAATAAATCAATAAACATAACAGATCTCGGCAAAAATACTACACAGTACTTGGGGATTTTTAATAAGATAATGCATCTGGTTAAAGAAAATTTGTTGTCAATAGAAGGAGACATGGACCTATAGCAGCAGGGTAAGTAAAAGATAAAGGGGTGTTTAAAGCTGGGTAACTCGTTTAAAGATATAGACATATTTTCTTTAAAATGGAAGTAAAAGGCAAAAGAAACCCAACCGGTAGACTGGAAATAGGGAAGTCCTTTCTGATTCAAAAAATGTGTTGCCAAGGCTTTGGAATTGCCCTAAAACGTAATGCTTTTAATTAAACAATCGGTTAAGAAAGAAGGTAAAACAAACACCAGAGGCAAACAAGACTAAGCAAAGGAACATTAAAAAAAATGGCATAGGAAATGTATCCACGAGACAAAAGTTTAATGAGACAAATAATAATTGATGAATCTAGGTGAAAGGTGGAAAGTTATTAATTGTACTGTTTTTGTAACTTTTCTATACATTTTTAATTGGGGAAATTTATTTTAATTAGATGATTTATTAGACAGAAAGCTAGTTTATAAATAGTTGATAAACAAAGACATCAGAGAGTACTGCAATTTAAGACTATACTCTGAGACAACTGGTGAGTGACGACCAATATGCCCGATTAATTTTAATAGACGTTTAAGCTCATAGTCAGCAAGTCACATAGAGGACAAGAGTGTGAAACATCCATTTAAACAGGAACATTATTTAGAAATCTGTATATAGGAAAAAAAGTGTCAATAAGCCCTACATTTTTGTTTCTCCACTCTTACAACACCGATTAAAAAATGTGTTTTATTTTTAAAAAATGTGTCCCCACTAAATAAAATGACTTAGGAATTTGTGTAAAAACTAGGACTTCTTTTTAGGAGGCTGAAAGCCAGGGAAAAATTTATCCTAAGTTTGCCGGTATGTCTTCAGGCTGGCAAACGGCTTTCTAAAAACCCAATTCACACAGCGTTCTCAGGAATAATTCTTGCTCAGAGAAGTTCTAATAAATACCTAAAAGTATTGAAGTGGTTTTGGAATTGGGTAATGCATAGAAATTACAAGAAATTTAAAACACTTGATGGAAAAAGCCTAGATTGCCTTGAAGATACAGTTGGTTAGAAATTTGAATGTTGAACCATTATGAGGAGTGTTCACATGCTATTAAGGAGCATGAGATAAATATCTTCCATCCTCTTAGAGGACCATATACCCTCATGAACAGAAGGTTGGTAGAGATAGGAATGTTAATTCTGGTGCAGTCTCAATCAGAAATGAGGAACACGTTGGATTTTGGAAGAAAGACAACTCTTGTTAGAAAGTGGAAAAGAACTTGACTTAATTATATTCTACTGTTGGGTAGAAAGTAGAATTTATAAATAATGAACTTGAATATTTAGCTGACATTTCCAAACAGAGTATGGAACAAATTCCCTGGTTTCTCCTTGTTGTTTATACTAGAAAAATGTAAGCAAAAGAGATAAAATGAGGAAGAAATCATTAAGAAAAAGAAACCAATAATTGACTATTTGGAAAATTCTCCACCTATCCAGGTGGCAGAAGAAGATGAGAAAACATGCTCTGCAGATAACATTAGAGGTTTGGCTGAACAACCAATTGTTAAATTTACTAAAGAAATTAGGCATGTGATTTACGGATCCAATCAAACATCTCAGCAGAAGCCAAGAATAAAAATTGGGTTATCTAGGAAGGATCTGTGAGGAACCGTTTTGTCTAAGTGGCTTAGAATCCCACGAATTGCATAAAAGACTGACAAGGGTTATGAGAATTTTATACCAGCAGACACTATAATCCAGGACTTATAGGAACAGAGATAGCATATAATCAGGGAAAAAGGTACCCAGGGCAGAGACATGGATGCAGAACCCAGAAAGGGCAGAGCAGTGGTCCCAGGCACGGGAGAGGCCAATTGGTTCTCCAGGGCTGAGAAGAGAGGGCCATTTGCCTTCAATGACCCAGAGGGTGGAATATCAAGCCACGGAGAATTATTCTCACACCTTAGAACCTAACTGAATTTGTCCTGCTGGGTTTTGGGCTTGCTTTGGCCTAAAACCCATTTTATGTTTCCAATTTCTCCCTTTGGGAATGTGAATGTCTATACTAGGTCCTTCCCACCACACTATAATTTTTTTAAAGATGTATTATATGAAGTATGTTATCAAAGTACCATGGAATAAAATTAGAAATCAAACACAGAAGGAAAATTGAAAAATTCACAAATGTGTGGAGATTTGAAAATACACTACTAAATAATGAGTCAAAGAAGAAATCATGACAGGAAATTATAAATAACTTTGACGTAACTGAAAAGGAAAACAAACATTCCAAATTTGATAGGATATAGCTAAATCAGTGTTCCAAGGGAAATTTATCAATCTGCCTATATCAAAAAAAGAAAGATCTCAAATCAACAGACTAAACTTCTACCTTAAAAAATTAAAAGAAACTTAAGAACAAACTAAACCTAGAATAAGCAGGAGAAAGAAAAGATTAAAGAGTAGATAAATGAAACAGAGAACAGAAAATCAATAGAGAATGTCGACAACCCAATTTGATCCAGCAACCCCACTACTAGGCATCTACGCAAATCAAAATGGTGTTTCTTAAAAGATCAACAAAATTATCCAAATTTAATTACAAGATTTTACAAGCTATGTAATCAATAATTTCTAACTTCTGGTGCCCTTAATTTGCTAAATGGCCAAAAGAACACATATATTCAAGTATCGCTGTGAGAATGAAATTAAATGACAAGTGCTTAGCAAATACCCCATGGAGGCCCTTAGTATTTGAATGAAGTTTGGACTTCAAATATTGGATATATATAAAGACATATAAAACATATATAAATATATATATTTATGAATGGATGTGTTTATACGTACATATAAAGTACCTATATGTTTCCTTTAGTTTCTATTTTATACCTCTTAATTCTTTTTATATCTACTGCTTAAAAATTTACTGAAAATTTAGTTAATATCCAAAATCTATTTAATTTTTGAAGTTTAGATAGTAAGGACTATATTTATATATTTTTATTGTCTTGGACTTGTTATCCTGGATTTTGGTAATTTATTGAGGTAATGGTAAAGTTAAGGTAAAATGAAAATATTAAGAATTGAATCATTTTATACTGTGTCAAATAACCAGGGTTTTATTTATTTGTAACATCATAGTTCCGGATAGAAATGCTTATATCTTTTTTAACTCTTTCTTAAATGGTTGATTATTTGTTGCCAACAGTGATTCTAAACTGAATAAAATCAATTGGTTTGTTAATAAAGATTTATAATGTTACAATTTTGATTAGTTAAATAATTGTTGATATTTAACAGTTTTGAAGACTAAAAACTCATCCATCTTAAATTGTTGGTTGAGAATCATTTTACCTTGAATTTTCTAAAATAATATTTATTAGCCTGTAGTGCATCTTTTGAGGAATAAGTGAAGCATATCTATTTCCCAAGAGACAGTGCATCACATAGTGTTGGAGCAAACAAACACAAAAAACTGACAGGATATTTACATTTGCCTCAGGGGAACTGGTACTTCCGAATTTTGTGACAAAGTCTAAAACTTTGAGGGAAATCGGATCTTTCTGACAGTTCTTCCAAATTATCATCCCAAAAGCAGAAATGATTTTGCCACTTTTAGGAAGTCAAGGAAATTTATTGTTAGCAGATAAGAAAACATGATATTTTTGTATGATATTTAATACAATGTCTGACTCTAGGATTTTAAAGGCATTCCACTTTGCCAATATTGTTCTACATTAAATAGTCTAATTTTTTTGGGTGTGCCATTTAGTTATCATTATCATGGTTGAGAGAGAGACTGAAAGAGAGGAAGAGACAGAGTGAAAGAAAGAAAGTGAAGATGAGAGAGAGAGATAGAGATCTTTTTTTTTTTATTTCAGCATATTATTGGGGTACAGATGTTTAGGTTATGTATGTTGCCCTTGCCCCTCCTTGCCCCGCTAAGTCCGAGTTTCAAATATGTCCATCCTTCGGGTGGTGCTCATTGCACTCTGTGTATACATATACCCGTCCCCTCCTCCCTCCTCCCTCCTCCCCCCTCCCCCCTTTTTATAATCACTTAAAATAATGACAAAACTACTTACGTGTTTAGGATATTTGCCATATCTCAAAAATTTAACATCTACTGTATTTCAATTTTCTTCTTAGGTTGTGAAATTTATAAATAAAATAATACTTATTTTCCACATAATTTTGAATAGCATATTATCAAATAGTAAAACAATATGTCATTTCTGAAATGTAGAATTTGTAAAATATATACACACCATTTATTAAGTGCCGATTACTTTTTAATTGTGCATTCCTTGTTTTTCTGCATTCAACATACTGAAGAGTAAGACTTTTGTGAGAGACCATTCTATGAAAGAAAAGGATTTCAAAGGTAAATCACAGGTTTTTCTAAATTCTAGGTATATAGGGGAGGGCACAGTGACTAAGACAATGTTTCAGGGGCTTGTAGAACAAAATATAAAGAGCTGTGCAGAGCTTAAAGATGTGACAAAACAAGGCCACAGAATATGGCTCAAAATAACATTAAAATTGGATTTAGAAATCATACATAGAATATATTAAAATAAGACATTTTTTTTCTACATCACTGGACTAAATTAATGTCTTGAAGAGATTGTGGCCTGAAAGAACAGTCTTGCTAAGGGGAAGGATTACATCACCAATTAGTTCCCTAAAGAGTTAGATGCTAGTCATTCTTTTTAAATTCAGTCATTCTGGTAAGTGTATGAAAGTATGTCATCATGGTTTCAATTTGCATAAAAATTGGGTCATGCCTTTATCATGTCTTTACCACCATATAAACTATAGCACTGGACAAACAGTGCATTAGGGAAAATATCTCCTTATAAAATTATTCAAATCAACAAATAAAAATAAATGACAGAATTAGTATATAACAATATTGCAAGCCACCATGAATAAAAAAGAAAAAAAGTTTTATTTTACTTTTATCTGTACTTCCTGTAACACTTTCTTTTGTTGTGCATATCAGAGTTTCTGATGTGTATCATTTTTCTTTTCTCTGAAGACCTTATTTTGACATTTCTTGCAAGACAGGTCTACTGGTGTTAAATTCCCTCTCAATTTTAGTTGTCCGAGAGAGTATTTCTCCCTTACTTTTGAAGAATAATTTTACTGGTTATAGAGTTCTAGGTCGATGATTTTTTTTATTCTTTCTGTAGTTTACATATTTCACTTCACTCTCTTCTTGCTTGTACAATTTCTGAAAAATAATCTGGTGTAATTCTTCTTTTCGTTCCTCTGTAAGGTTTGTTATATTTTGTTTGTTTTGTTTTATCCCCTCTGGGTCCACTGAAATTTTAAGACTCAAGCTAGTCCACACTGATCCTCCAGCAATCCATCAATCACAGTTGAAAGTACTCCTACCAATACTGGCTCTAACAGCAGGTTTCTGCTCCTGGACTTCAGTTCCCTATAAGCTGTGATTCTCTGTATCTGCCTGTCCACTCATCCAGTTTTCAGGCAAGAGTTTGTTCTGTTACCTTAATAACCTCATGGATCTAAGTGTTGGTAATTTTCAGTTTGTTCAGCTTTGTTGTTACTGTGAAAATGAGAATGAAAATCTCCAAGCTCTTTACATATTGGAGCCGAATTTGGAAACATACATAAAACACAAAGCTATAAAACTCTAGAAGACAACATAGGATTAAATCTATGTAAGTTTTTCCGTATAGCATCAAAAGCGTGACTCATAAAGGACAAAAATTGATCTTAGCTTATATCAAAATCAAAAATTTCTACTATTAAGAGAATGGAAGCACAAGCTACTGACTGGAAGCCAAATATTCACAAAAGACACACCTGACATAAGACTTGTACCAAAAATACAAAAATAACTCTTAAAAATCAACAATAAGAAAACAAATGAGCCAATTTAAAAGCAGACAAAGGATCTGACCAGACACTTCACCAAAAACATATGCAAATGGCACATGAAAATAGGCTCATCACGTTATTAGGGAATTGTAGATTAAAACAGAAAAACACCTTTACACACCTAGTAGAATGGCTAAAATCCAAAACCATGACAACATCACATGTGAGGAAGTGGAGAAAAGTACTTTAAGTCATTCTGGTGAAAATTGAAAATGTACAGCCATTTTGAAAGGCAGCGTGGCAGTTTTTTACAAAGTTAAATGTAACCTTACCATATAATCTGGTACTCCTATTTGCCCCCCAAAGTTGGAAACTTACGTCCACACGAACACATACACACGAATGTTTATAGTAGCTTTATTCATAATTGCCCAAGGTGGAAATAAATGAGATGTTCTCCAATAGATGTACATACAAATGAACTGTGATATAGTCACATGAGGAAATATTTTTCAGCAATGCAAAGAAATGAGCTGTAAAGCTAATGCATATTGCTGGGTTAAACAAGACTGTCTGAAAAGACTACATAACATATGATTCCAATTATATGACATTCTCGAAAAGATAAAACTGAAGACAGCAGAAAGAATCATTTTTGCCAGTGGTTAAAGGCAAGAAAGGAAGGATTAACAGATGGAGCGCAAAGGAATTTTTAGGTGGTAAACTATTCTATATGATAATGTAGTGCTGTATCCGTGACATTAGGCATTTAGCAAAATCCATAGAATTGTCTAACACCAAGAGTGAATTTTGATGTAAACTATTGGCTTTAGTTAATAATACTGTACCAATATTGGCTCATCAATTGTAATAATTGTACTATGTTAATTCAAAATGTTAATAATAAGTTAAATGAGATGAGGGTAGCATATGGGAACTCTCTGTATTTGAGTTCAATTTCTCTGTAAGTCTAAAACTGCTCTAAAAAATATTCTATTCATTAAAAGAAAAAAAGTCTTGACATCACCTATATTGAGAAGACAATTCTCACCATATTTCTTAACCTTGGATCTAATGACCCAAGGAAGAATACCATGGGTAAGTTTAGAGCATTAACAAACTCCTGGATGCGTGTGAAAATTTTCTGTACTTATAATTTAAAATTTTTATGAGATTCTTATTATATACCTTACCTCAAAGTTTTAAATCTCACATTAAAAAGTGTTAAGGTTAATTCTGAAGTCTACTATTATTTTCTTAAATTTTCATACCTATTTCTTAAGCAAATTTACTCATCTGTCTACTGTTATTTTCTTAAATCTTAATACCTATTTCCTAAGCAAATTTACTCATACGTAAAACATTTTACTTAAAGATAATTCATTTTTCAAAGTCTTGACACCATAATTGAGTTATGAAAATTTCCCAAAAACAGTAGGTAACTAATATAGTAAAAACTATTATCCAAAATTTTATACTCATGCATTTATCATGGGTGTTTTATTTGTATAACACAATTTTCAGTTTACATGGTATTAATGCTTTTGGTTTCTCCAACATCTAGATTTTTGCTGTTGTTTTCCTCAGTTGAGAAAGATTGAGCTTTCCCATGTGATTTTTGGTAGATATATTTCCATTTAAACTTCAGTGTTCATATCTTGAAGAACACTGGCAGCAGCATCATTTCGATTAAGCTAACAACTTCGTCGGGTTTTATGCCAGTTGGATGCACAAGAATCTTGACTTCACATTTGCTGTGACTGCATTGCAATGAAGATAGATAGTTCAAACTATTTTGATTAAAAGTTCCGATCAGAGTTGCATAATGGTTTGGCCACTGTGAATGTGAAATAGACTAAATGAATTACGGCACATGAACTTAATCAACTTCATCTTGTTTATATCCAGGCTCCTCTCCAACTCATCAAGGTCATTTTGAATTTTAATCCAGCTTTTAAATGTGCTAATTGTCCTACCAAATTGGTGTCATCAGCAAATTTACTAAAGATACTCTCTGGTTCATCACCCCAATCATTAATTTTAAAAATGTTTAATAGTAGCAGACTAAGTAATGACCCCTGAAAAAATACACTTAGCACTTAAAATTTCAAAAGATGATACTATATCATAAATTTCCTGACAACTTGATGTTTTCCTTTGGTTAAAAAAATGATTTTTTTTATTTTATTAAAATACCAAGTCGTGTTTATATATGTGTAAATGCTAGTGTCAGACACTTTGACTTTAGAACTTGAAAGTAGAGAATGTGTCTATATTATTCCTTGCAGATATTTTGAAATAATATCACTTATATTTGAAGTGCCTGAAATTAAAGCATACCACTTGCTATCACTCCTTCTTTCTGTATTATGTGGCCTCACTTTTACTGTAACCTATATTCCTTGAATCATTTAGCAGCATGTGTTTCCCCACTGTGCCTGGTTCAATCCCTTCAACATCCCAATATCCTGACCTTCCAAAGTCCTGTGATTTTTCCGGCCTCTTCTAGACAAACACATGATCAGACCTCATAACTTGCCATTAGAATAGTATTACAACATTTCCAAAAAATGGATTTAAAGTATACTACCAAAGTCACCATCAGCTATTGTTCTACCTTTCTTATTTTAATATTCCTCTTTAATAATAATTTTTATTACTGAATTTTTATTACTAATTTCATTACTGAATCCATTGGTCCTACCACCTTTCAAAGTTCACATTTCTCTTTCTTCTTTGCTCAAGCTGGAATTTATAAAATGGTATCTCCATTATCTAGCAAACCCCACTTTCCACCCTTTAGCTTCTTGCCTGTATAATGTATTTGATTGATTATATTAGTTCCCTATGGCTGCCATAACAAAATACTATAAACCGGGAGGCTTAACCCAATGACAATGTATTCTCTCACATTTCTGGAGAATTCAAGTCTGAAATCAAGTTTTTGTCAAGGCCATGCTCCCTCCAAAGGCTATTGGGAAGAATCCTTCCTTACCTCTCCCTAGTTTCTGGTAGTTGTGACAATCCTTAGCATTACTGGGACTGAAGCTGCCTCACTACAATTTCTGCATTTATCTTTACATGACCACATTCTCCCCGTGTGGCTCTGTCTATCCCAATCTCTCTCTCCTTATCAGAACACCAGTCATCAGAACACCCTAATCCATTATGACCTCATCTTCACCTGATTACATCTGCTAAGATCCTAATACCAAACACAGTCACATTCTTAGGTTCTGTGAGGACATAAATTTGGAAGGTATACTATTCACACAATACACTAACAAAGCCCCAATCCTTGTTAGATCCAACAAAATTTCTGTTGCATTTTTTAACTGGATTTCAGATTATATCTGAAGAAAAATAACATAACTCTGTGAAATTACCACTAAGAAATCATAACAATAAATCACTAATGACTTCTTATTTTTGTCTAAAATTCTTCCTACTGTTCCTTAGAAATCAGGTTCTTATTCTTAGAGGATTATTTTATTATTTCTTCAATTATCTAACATTTACATTTTAAGAAAGGAGATTCACATGTCTTTTCATTATGAGTTTACCTTTTTTTTTTTGAGACAAAGTCTCACTCTGTTGTTCTGGCTAGAGTGAGTGCCGTGGCGTCAGTGTAGCTCACAGCAACCTCAAACTCCTGGGCTCAAGTGATCCTACTGCCCCAGCCTCCCGAGTAGCTGGGACTACAGGCATGCGCCACCATGCCTGGCTAATTTTTCTACATATTTTTAGTTGGCCGATTAATTTCTTTCTAATTTTAGTAGAGGCGGGGTCTTGCTCTTGCTCAGGCTGGTCTCGAACTCCTGAGCTCAGACAATCCGCCCACCTCGGCCTCCCAGAGAGCTAGGATTACAGTCGTGAGCCACCGCGCCCGGCCCTATATGTCTCTTTTAATTCTAGACTTCCAAGTAGGTGTGAAGTGGAATCTCCTTGGGATTGTGATTTGCATTTTCCTAATGACTAATGATGCTGAGCATCTTTACATGTTCTTATTGGCCATTTGCATATCTTCCTTGGAGAAAGATCTATTCAGACCCTTTGTGTATTTTTTCATTAGGTTGTCTTTTTAATATTGAATTATGAGAGTTCTTTATATATTCCGGATACAAGCCCTTTGTCAGATATGTGATTTTCTTCCATTCTGTGGGTTTTCTTTTCACTTTCTTGATGGTATCCTTAGAGTGCAAATGTTTTTAAGTTTGATTAAGTCAAATTTAAGTATTTCTCTCTCTCTTTTCTTTTTCTTTTTTCTTTTTGGCTTGTGCTTTTGTTGCCATATGTAAGAATCCTGTATAAAATTCAGTATCAGAAAGCTCTACTTCTATGTTTTATCTGCTCTAAGAGTTTTGTAGTTTTAGCATTTATATATTAAGGTCTGTGATCCATTTTGGGGTAATTTTTCTATAGATTGTAAGGTAAGTGCTTAACTTTATCGTTTTACATGTGTCTATGCAGTCATCCTGGCATCATTGGTTGAAATAACTATTCTTTCCCCTTTGGATGGCAATTGTAACCTTGTCAAGAATAAGTTAACCATAGACATGTGATTATTTTTAGACTCCCAATTGTTTCATTGTCCTGTAGATCTATACTTGTGCCAGTACCATGCTGACTTAATTACCATGGCTTCTCAGTAAGCTTTAAAATAGGGATTTATGAGTTCTCCAACTTTGTTATTTTCCAAGATTTATTTTGGCTACTCTGGGTCTCTTACCATCCTCTATGAGGATACTTTGGTCAGCCATCTTCAGCCTCAGTATTATCATTATACATATTACATCCACTAATGCTACAAATCTAACAAAACCCTATTAAAATTATTACTTTATAATCTCTTATCATTTCCTTCAACTGATACAGCTTTGCTCTAACCCACTTCCTTTATTATGTTAGGGGTATATGTGTGTGTATATATAATATACATATATATACACATATATAACACATATATTACACATACATTACATTTCTACATGTCATAGGCACAACAGTACATTTTATATACAATATTTTCTCCTTGCTTGTCTTATTTAAAAGCAAATACATATATTTTAAAATATAAAAAGTGCATATATAATTGTTTAAATCACTTAGGAGAAGCAAGGGGAAAATATTCATACTGACATATAATTACATATTTATGTTTACTGGTGTGAATTCAAATTATCAACAGGTGTTAAATTCATTCAGGCTGAAGAACTTATTTTAGTATTTCTTGTAAGGTGAGTCTTGTAGGAAAAAAAAAAATCAAGCACCTCTCCCAGCTTTTGTTTATCTTAAAAACTGTATTTAACCTTTTATTTTTAAACATGAGCTTTGACGGATATAGAATCCTTAGTTAATAGTTGTTTTGCTTTGTTTTTGCTTATGTTTTTATTTTATGAGAATATTAAATATGTTATTTAGAATTCCATTGTTTATGCTGAGATGTCAGCATAAGGTAGCTCTCTGTAGTCTCTTTTATAAGGAAACAAATCCCATTTATAAGGGTCTCCACCCTCATTTCTTAGTAACCCCCGTAGGCCCCTAATTCTTAATACCATTACCTTTAAGTTTAAAGTTTGAACATATAAATTTTGGGGGAACATGAACATTCAGTCCATTGCAGGCACACTTGTAAGTGATGTGTTATTTTTCTTTTGCTGCTTTCAAGATTACCTCCTTGGATTTGACATTCAACATTTTTACTGTGATGCATGTGTTTGTGAATGTCTTTACATATATCCTCCTTGATGTTTGTTGAGTTTGTAGGTGTGTAGCTTACTGTTTTTCAATATATTTGAGATTTTCAGGCATCACTTATTTGAATATTTTTCTGCTTTTTTCTTTCTCCCCTCTCTCTCTGGAACTACCATTACATTTATGTTGATGTGCTTAATGATGTTTCACATTTCTCTGAGGTTATTTTGTTTTTCTTCATTCTTTTTCTCTTTATTCTTCTGCTTGCATAATCTCTGTTGACTTGCCTTCAAGTTTTTGTATTCTTTCTTTGCTAGTTTAAATATTTTTGACTCCTCTGCTGAATTTTTCATGCTAGCTATTTTACATTTTAACTCTAGAATTTCCATTTAGCATTTTTTACAAAATCTATCTCATTATTGATATTCTGTGTTGAATGAAATGTTGTCATCAGAACTTTCTTTAATCACAGTTTTCTCTAGTTTTGTGAACATGTATATAATGGCCTCTCTAAAGTCTTTTCCCAATAAATTTGTCATCTGTTCACTTTCACAGGCAGTTTTAGTTGCTTGGTTTTTTTTTCTAGTGCATAGGCCATACGTTTCTGATTTTTTGCCTGCCTCCACATTTTTATTGGAAACTAAACACCTTATCAGGGGTCCCTAACATTTTTGGCACCAGAGACTAGTTTCATGGAAGATGATTTCCCCACGGACTGGGTGGGTGGGTGGAGCTCAGGTGGAGATTCAAGCGATGAGGAGTGGCTATAAATACAGATGAAGCTTTGCTTGGTAACCCACCGCCCACCTCCTGCTGTGTGACCTGGCTCCTAAGTTTCATGAAAGACAATTTTTCCATAGACTAGGGGTGGGGCCCCGGAGGCTGGGGGGAGAGGGTTTTGCGGAGCTCAGGCAGTGATGCACAGCTTTGTTCCTCACAGGCCACCGACAGGTACCAGGCATCGGCCTGGGGTTGGGGACCACAGCCTTAGATAATATAATGTAGCAACTCCGAATACTCCTTCTTTCTCCCAAGCATGTTATTGTCATTGGCTTATTTATTTGTTTAGTGACTGGCTATATTATTTTAGCAAAGTCTATTTTTTTTTTTTTTTCAAAATGTTAAGCTTTTGGTGTTACTCCTCAGGGAAGCTCATCTTTGGAAATACCTACAGTCACCTTTTATGACAATGGCTTTGGGAGGGCTTTCCCTGACCACATCCAGCTATTAAACTCCAGTAATTGCCAGCTGATTGCTCCATTGTTTTCAACGATGTCCTGGAGCATAAACTGCTCTGCAAAAACAATGTAATCAAAGTCTGGCTCCTTTGAAGAAAAAGTTTCTGAGGTCAGGTTTGACATTTTTCCTGACCTTAGGAGGGCTCCTCCATGGTGTTTTATCCCTCAATTTTCATCTACAATCTGGCCAGCCTACAGTTGAGCCCCTATTTGCAATCTCCTTCTTCTTGTCTTATACCACAAATTCCCCTATTCATGAGAGCACATTAAGCTTGAAGTTTCCCAAACGTTGTTGCGAATGAAGTCAGTTCATTAGAGAAAAGATTAGGAACTATCTGTTTTATGGCCTGGTTCTCCCCCAGGCAAAATCTCTAAACCAGGGCTAAGGGCCCAGGGCAGAGACAATAGCGAGCATCTCTCTGAAAAATCCATGCAATAGTGAAAGTTGGGCAGCAGCCTGAAGTCTGGCCTTGTATTTCCCTGTGTGGAACCACTGCCTCAAGCTGAGTCTAGGGATATTAGGGCTTCAGTATTCTCAGTGCTATTGGTGTCATTAAAGTGATTAAAATTTTCTGAAATGTTTTCCCTTTTCTGTACAATTTGCAGGCTGCAACAAAATAAGTTTAAAATGCCCATTGACTATCAAAGAAAATCTTATAATGCTCATGACTCATCAAAGAAAATCAAAACAATATTTGACATTCTATACCCTTTATTACAAAAATTCAGTTAACCCTTGAAGAATGGGGTGTTAGGAGTACCAAACCCCTAGCCAAATTGAAAATTTGTGAATAACTTTTGATTCCCCCAAAACGTCACTACTAAAAACATAAACAGTTGATTAAAACATATTTTATATGTTAGATATTTATTATATACTGTATTCTTACGATGAAGTAAGATGGAGACAAGAAAATGTTATTAAGAAAATCATAATGAAGAGAAAATGTATTTACTATTCATTAAGTGGAAATGGATCAATATAAAGGTCTTCATCTTTGCTGTCTTTACATTGAGTAGGCTAAGAAGGAGGAGGAAGGGGAAGGTTTGGTCTTGCTCTTAGAAGTAGCAAAGGCAAAAGAAAATTCACGTATCAGTGGATCCATGTAGTTCAACCCTATACTGATCAAGAGTCAACTGTACATACGTATGTGTGTGTATGTTTTTCCATATATGTATATTTTAGTATAGCGCTTTGTTAACAAATGTAGCTATTAAAAATGAGAAAAGCATTATTTTTATTACAGTGAGATTTTTAAAAATTTTTATTTTGTTTTAATTGACACAAAATATTTATAGATATTTGTGGGGTATAGTGTGTGATATTTCAATACATGTACACATTGTATAATAATCATATCAGGATAATTAGCACATCTATAATCTCAAACCCTTGTCATTTCTTTGTGGTGAGAACATGAAAAATTTTCTCTCCTAGCTATTTGAAATATACAATATGTTATTATTAACTATAATCACTTTACTGTACAGTAGAACACCAGAACTTATTTATCCCATCTAACTGTAACTTTGTGCCTGTTGACCAACTTCTCAGCTTATCTCCCTCTCCATTGCTCTCCCTGGACTCTGGTGATCACTGTTCTCCTCTCTGCTTCTATAATGTCAATTTTTGAAGATTCCATATATCAGTGAGATCATGCAGTATTTATCCTTTGGTGCTTGGTTTATTCCACTAACCATAATGTCCTCTAGGTTCATCCATGTTGTCACAAATAATAAGATTTTATTCATTTTTATGGCTGAATAGTATCCTACAGTGTATATATACCACATTTATTTTTATCCATTTATTCATTCATGGACACTTAGGGTTGATTCTACATCTTGACTATTGTGATAGTGCTATAATAAACATGGGAGTGCAAATATCTCTTTCACATACTGATTTCATTTCCTTTGGATGTATACTCAGTAGTGCAATTGTTGAATCATATGATAGTTCTATTTTTAATTTTTTGAGGAATGTCCACACTATTGTTCATAATGCAGTGGGATTTTATGTGGTTTGGAAACCACATTATTCATAGTCAAATCTACAAAATAACAAAGTTTGGAGCAAAAAATATTTTAAGGAAGAGCTTTAAATTCACTTTTATTTAAGTAACAAAGATATATGCATAGTGTCTGTTCTAAAAATCTAATACTAGAGTAAGAGAATAGCATGAAATAATGCTAATCTTTAGATGGATAGATGATAGATGATGATGATGATAGGTAGATAGGAAGATAGACATAGACATATACACATATAGATAAATATAGGAATAAATACAGACATGTTGCATATAGGTGTTAGTATATATACATGCATTTCCTAACTCTGTCCACTGAGAAGGCTTATAAGCAGTGATATTTCAAAAGCAACAAGAACAACTGCACTCAGATGTTATTCTCTAAATCCTATTTTCCAATAAAATAATCATGGTTGTGTGAGATGTTAACACTAAGGGAAGTTGGTGATGGACATACAGAGAATCTCTTTACTATCTTTGCCACTTTTATGTAATTTTAAAATATCCCCAAATAATAACAATTTTAAAAATATGTCAGATACATAGTTCAAAACAATATACTATTATCGTTACACTAGCTAGCATATAGTGCTTATAACAGACCTGGCTGTTCTAAGTACTTACATATATCAACGTACTGTATCCTCACAGCAATGCAATAGATTTGATACTGTTTTACAGGTGAAATTTAGGCCCAGAGCCTAAGTGAATGTCCCAAGTTGCTCTCCGTAAGTAGAACATCAGAAATTTTCACCCTGGCTTCTGACTCCACGGTTGCTTCTTTCAAGTGTCACAATTTTCTACTTACTCTTCTAAAGTGACAGGTTTGAGGAATTCAATGTAGAGAAGCACAGAAAAAGTTGAAATATGATACAAAAATTTGAGCTGTTCTTCCCAAACATCAGTTTCAAATAACTGGAAATATTAGCTCAGAAGTCATCTTACCTACGTAAATGTAATGTGAAGTTCAAATTGTCTGCTTGTGGGTGAGACTAGGTCAAGTCCACTATGTGTCCACTGATATCAGCTACTAAAGCTAGATAAATTTAAAAAATCTAGAGTCTGTCTGAATGGGTTTAAATGCTGGCTCTTCCATAAAATGCGTCACCCTGGGAATTCACTTAACTTTTCTGTTTCTCGGAAACTTGATCAGGTCACAGCACTGCCTCAAATGCTTAAAATACTACATAGGGCATATGAAGTGAGTAATCGGTGCTCAGACGTGGAAGAGAGTAAGGATCAGAGAGGGAGCTGGATCAGGGCAGAACAGTCACTTTATCTAAGATGGTCTAGGAAGGTCCCGTGCACAGCAGACATAGGAACAGAGAGCTGAATGATGTGAGGAAGTGAGTAATGCGACTCTCTTTAGAAAGAGTATTTGAGGCAGAGAGAAGATGCTCCAGGCAAGAGTCTAATCTTGAGACTAGAGAGCTTGGAGATCAGAAAGCAAGGAGGTGTCGGTTGGAGGTAAGTATAGAAAGGACCAAGTTAAATTTCAAACCTACATCACTCTGACTGTTATTCAAAGACATTCTACTGGGACATTCTACTACTCACAGAAATTTCCTTTACCTAGAAATTTCATAGTACATAACCTGCTACCCAGGTTAACATTTAAATATATAAGATTTTGTACAGGTACTATACAAGTGTTCATGTTTTACCTGTAACTAGGTTGTGAATTTCTTCATGGCAGTTATCATAGAGCGTGTATGTGTTGAGTGCCTACAAATGCACACAAATATATGTGTTTCATGTTTAATTCCCTAAAGCATCTAGCAAGTCATCAAAATTATATTATGTGATCAATAAATTCTAATGGACACATAACTTTAGAACAGGAAGTGTGACTTTAATTACAATTCCATTGTTATGCATTCTGTAAACTTCATATGTACTATGTGTATGCATTAACTATTGTGATCCAGTTTGAAGTCACGAGAGAAAGTCAAAGGTCATTTTAATCTCATTTGATAAATAAGTCAACATTCACTCTGTGAACTCAAATGGCGTATCAAAAGTTACAGAGTTATTAAGTATTGGAGACCAGACTTGAACTAAGGGCATCAGCCTCAAATATACTTTATTTTTCTCTAAATATCTTATGAGCTAAAACAACTTTTAAATACTGTAAAGTAAGATAAACACTATAAACATTAAAAGCAATATTATTATAGTTCCAAAAAAAGCAAGAACCACAATTCTGTTAATTGATTGGAGTCATGCCCCCAATAAATAAAAGATCTTGGAGTTAAATTTCCTGGCAGTAAAGAAGACCACATTTAAAAGGTTGTATTTCTAAAATATTATCACAATGCCAAGTGATAACTTTCAGAGGAGTGAAATTTCTAATAGCAATTGCATGAACAGCTCTTTGGAAAAATGAAAGATTCACCCTAATTCCTTGCCCACCAGTGACTGGAATTTCAATGTGACCATTTTGAAAACTCAATGTTAAATATAGAAATTATTGAATTATTTGCAGTGAGAAAAACCAAGAAGGATGCAAAGCTGAGGAGCGGATGGGAATTCAAACTGAATTTTTGGCTCTTCTACAAAACTAAAAGATGAATTTCTGACAGATTATGCATTATGTTAATATATAGATAAATTCTCACTTCTCTGATGACTCATCTATGCATTTTTCCCACTTCTTCTTATCTATCGCAAAACTCGAATCCAACTTTGGATCCTTTATCCTCTCAGAACTCTACTTAAAGACTTTCTTGGCCTTATCATGTCAATAAATAGAGAGGAAATGTAAAATACATTAAACATACCCAAAAATGATGTACTAGGAAAATCTGCAGCCAAAATCTCATATAATGATTTCCAAAGACAAGCAAAATGTTTTTCCCTCTTCATGCACTTATTCACATTTATGAGCCTGATAATTGGAATATTTATAGCATAGAATCACAACCCGTGTGAGGTGCTCATTGCTGTATTCTTGACTTGTGTATCAGATTGCAAACTGGGAACATAGGGCTTAAGTTTTGTAGAAACCTATGCCCTGGAGCCATTAAAAATGCTTTCATTGCCATTAATGTCATAATGTTGGCATCAGTAACCAACAAATGATGCATAAACAAATGTACATGTGCTGCCTTTCCACAATTTACCTCATGCAGAACAACTCATAAACAGAATCCAAAGCAAAGCTATATAGCTAAATTCTTTGATAATTAAACTAAATGTGATGTAGCATGGATAGAAGTATTAGACATATTAAATATATCTGGTTATAACATTTATACATGGTCTATGTGACATTATATTGTAGAAATTTATAATTAGAAGAGATCCAGAAAATTACTAAGCCCATGGAAAATAAGACAATTTTCAAGTCAAGAAATGAAAATACAATTTATGACTTTAGAGCAAATAACAGCACTTTTTAGCAAAGGAGCTAGCTCATAATTCAGGAGACTTGGCCAGTTTCATTGCACTTGACTCGTAAGGCCATAATTATGAGAGCCTTTCATCATATGTGATGCCATATTTCATATTATATGCATGTACATATCTCAATGCATTCCACATATTTGGAAATCCTTAATTTTATTATCTGGTTTTACTCTTGGGAAGATCTGAAATAGATAAATATTCTTGCATGTTTCATATTAAAAAATATAACACAAAAGCATGAAAGATCTGGGGAATTATAGTTTATAAATATAAGTGGATACTGTGAGCTTACATTCATCTGGATATTATTTTTTGTATAATTTGTTAGTAAACTTTTTTAAAAAATGATATATTACTCTTCTACTGACTTCAAATGATAAGTTCTAACAATCATATTCACCATAATGTCATAATACATTTTAAGTCATTGAGTAATTTTCTTTCTCATAAAAGGAAAATTTTATGGCATTATTCTAGATGAAAAATAAATGTGTTATCCATGACCTAAGATTTAATGATACATATTAGTATATTTTCTAGAATCTGTTTTCCACAAACCATTATTTTTCAGTGCAGCTGAGAATCTCAGTGGCAAGATACATAGAATTAATTTCTTCTAGTTTTTTTCAGGGATTTACCCATCAGCCTTTTCTTTAACAATTTCCCTCAACTCCACAATCCCACCGGTATTGATTCTGTCACTATTCTAGCATATTGTGTCAAAGAAATATTTAGTAGTGAGGAAAATTTATGTAAAAGTGTTTGTATGGACATATGCTTTCTTTCATAAAAAATATTTTATTTTGGTAAGAACGCTTAACAAGAAATCTACGCTTTTAACAAATTGTAGGTGCACATTATTGCTGACTACAGGTACAATTATAGACAGCAGATCTCTAAAGGCAATTCATCTCACTCCACTGAAACTTATGCCCAGTGATTAGAAGCTGCCCAGTTCCTCCTCCCCCAACCCCTGACAACCACTATTCCACTCCTCAATTTTATGAATGTTACTATTATAGATACCTCAGGAAATTACACAGCATTTTTGCCATTCTGTGACTAGTTTGTTTCCCTTAGTATAAAGTCCTCAAAGTTCATCCACAGCATTATTCATAACAGCTACAAAGTGGAAACAATCCAAATGTCCGTTATCTGATGAATGGATAAACAAAATGTGGTACATCCAAATCATGAAATATTATTTGGCAATAACAAAGAACCAAGTGCTGATACATGCTACAACATGGATGAACCTTGAAAACATTGTACTAAGCAAAAGAAGCCAGTCATAAAAGACTGTATATTAAATGATTTCATTTACATAAAATGTCCACAATAGAAAAATCCATGAACAGAGAAAGCAGATTCATGGTTGCTTACAGCTGGGAGGTTTGGTAAAAAAAAAAAAAAAATGAAAAGTAACTCCAGAGGGTATAGGATTTCACATGTGGGTAATAGAAATATTTGAAAATTAGATTATGGTGATAATTACTAAAAACCATTAAATTATATATTTTAAATGAGCATACTTCATGATATGTTAATTATATCTCAATAAAGCTGCTTTAAAAAATACTTGGTATATTGAAAACTATTTAAAAAACCTACGCTTGGTGTCCACGTCCAAACTGATCTCACCTTCACGAAAATATGTAAAAAGCAGGAAAGTGCACAGTAGATATAACAACATTAAACCCGAAGAATTGAGGACTATCAAATAAGACACTGCTGAAAGCTTCCGGCAACACTCAATAAATTATAGGTATCTTTGTGATCCTGACCAATTGTACCAATCAAAATTTGAAGTTAAATTGATAATTTGCAATGCTAAATTTGATACTTTTTATTGACATGTTTTTATTTGTATATATTTTGTTTAATTTCCGAGCTACAGTGAATTTATACAGAAAAAGTAGGTGATTGAATGAAAAATTAGGATCTTCAGCCATCTATATGAGTATCTATATCACCAAAGACACTTGCTTTTATCCCACTATGTTAGTCATTCCTTTTTTTATTACAGTCATCCCAAATGTGCCATGTAACTGAAAATTCTTCACTTTATAAATTTTTCTCTTTCTTCGAAGCCTTATCCCCTACAAAGACTTCCCTAACCATCCTCACCTTGATTTCTTTCTTCTACCAACTCTGATGCTGTGTATTTTCTATGTATAGTCCTAGAAGACTCTCAGCATAATTAATTTTCATTTGAAGAAAAATTGTTCTTATTTTAAAAATTAGATGGTTGATGATGGCTTTAATAACTTTATATCCTCCAGTTTGCCTTCCACAGTGCTGTGCATACTATGGATGCCCATAAACATGTTTTGATTAATTCACACATATACAGCATAAGCCCATGTCAAAAACTTTGCTTTGCTGTACAACTTGACCTGCTGCAGAACACGTAACATAAATTTAGCCCTCTAAACCTCACTGTTATTTCAATTACTATATGGTAGCTCATTTATAATGGATAATGGACCTAGTATGACTGAGAAATAAAATATACAAAATATTATTTTACTTAAAAAGAAACAATTCTTATTGCTATCTTTAATTTTTAATCAGGAAAGAAATCCCTTTGGGACAATAAAAAGCATGACTCCGATTACATATTTCATTATCGTTCCTGGTACAGAGGGCAAGAACTAGCTGGATTCATTTTCAAACTTTAAGAAAATACAAATATATTCAAGCTTGAAGCAACAATGGCAATATGAAATAAAATTAGTAGGATGCAATAAGAAGGTATAAGCCTCTGGAAAACAAACCGGAGATGAAACCTGTTAAAAATTATTTCTGTCAAACACTGGTTAAAGGTATACTTCTTATTAGAGGTCAGAAATTTCCATTGTCTGACAGTTCTGAAGAAGAAAGTTTGAAAATAATTGGGTTCCTGACCCATGCAGATTCTTATTCCTGGTGAACAAGTGACTCTGTTATAAATCAAGCTAACTAACAATTTCACCTGAGTTTTCTCATTAGAAAAGTGAAAACAATAGGTTCCTCACACTGAGAACTCACAGAAATATTGTTAAACCACAAATGCCCTTACTGGCAAAAATACTACTACTACTACTACTACTAATAATAATAATAATAAAACAAAACAAATAATCAATTTGTATGCTATTACTGAACCTTAAATATGCACTCACCATATACATGAATCAAAGCAACTTAAGGGAAAATTATATCACTCAGAAAGAAATTTAACAAAAATAAGTAGAAATATTACCTAGATGTGATCTTTTGATACATAGCATTGGAACAAAATTTAAAGATTATATAAGCCTGTCTCCAATATGCTTTGGGAGTTCTTACTTGACTAATGGTTATCTAGTGTTTCCCTATTTACAGAAATTGGATTCTCAAGGCTCTTAATATTACCACAGTAATATGAGAATATGAGTCACAGATATTTTTGAATGGCTTACTTGTAAAACATATTACATTGGCAATTCTACATATATTCTAACTTAATGATTTTAGTAGTTTTATAGGCTAGACCATACTTCTTAATATATATTTGGTGAAAGACTGTTGCTTTTTTAAAAATATTTTTCATTCTTTCCAGCAAGATACTTTTTTAAAATAAAATAATAAAAATAATATCAAATTTCTATACAATTTCTAAAATCTTCTAGTTTCTGTATATCTAGTTTGGACCATTAATGGAGATTTTCAGGACCAGAAATACTGCATTATCTACACCTTGAGTAGCATGAGGTCAATTTCATCATGACAAAACTAGATGTTTTAATTTATTGTTACTCTTGTGCATATTGATACATTCTACACTTTTTTCTATTGTTTTTGTTTTGTTGTGGTTTGGTTTTTTTGATAAGTTAATAGCCTGAGAAATTTACTTTTTAAAAGACCTTCTCAAGTTAGCATACCTCAGAAGATCTTGTTATTGTCTTGCTAAATTCTATCCAACCATTGTGCCACACACTGGTGATTGCCAAAATGAATCAATTTTTCATCACACATAACAATATGGTGTAGAAATGGTTCACATTTATGGCATGACAGCAAAGACAGGGAAGCTTCAAGACAATTACTCTTCTGACGCTCGTTTAATTCATGCAGTACCCATCTATCCAGCTTCTTTACCTTGCTGATTTGTTTTAAATGGTCCAATATTGTTGGAATAGTAACATCAAACCTTGATGCTAATTCACGCATAGGTTGAGATGGATTTGCTTCCACTACAGTTTATAGCTCATCATTATCCACCTTGGTCTTAGGTCACCCACATGGCTCATTTTCAAGATTAAAATCATTAGAATGGAACTTCTCAAACATTGAGGTACTGTGTGTTCATTAGCTGCATCCTTCTCAAACAGTTCGTTGATATTTTGAGCTGTCTTCACTGCATTGGTTTCATGACAGGACACTCATATTCAAAAATAATGCAAATTTTTGACTTATCCATGGTTTCACAAAAACTGCTCTAAAAACATTGAAAGATAATCACGAGCTGAACCATGCATTTGAAAGAATGAGGGTATACCTTCACAATAACATAAAATAAGAAGTGTCGAAGTGAAACGTCATAGATAACAACTGTCAAACACAGTACCTAAGGAAATCAGACATTTCATACTTAATAACAATACAAAAACTATATGATCACCTAAATAAATGCAGGAAAATAGTGTTTGATAAAATTCCACATCCCTTCATGATGAAAACTCACAGAAAATTAGATATAGAAGAATGTACCTCACCACAATAAAAGCCATATATGAGAAACCCACAGCTAACATCCAGCTTTGTTTCTTGTTCTCAATTGGAAATCATTTATATGCAAAATACTCTGTCATAGCTGGAAATAAAAGTACTCAATTTTTCCCATATAGTGAGCAAAAGTAAGTCAATGGAAGCAAATTTTACCAGGATCTTGGAAGCAGAAGAACTGGAATAACTGTTAACTGCCCCAGTGAGTAGAACACACCCATGTTCTCTGAATTATTAATTTTGGAATACATTTCAAATCTTCTCCATCTCCTTTACAGTGTACTTAATGTCTCTTATTTTTTCTCCTTATATTTCAGTATACCATTGAGTTATTTCTTCATATCTGTCTTCCAATTCACTGAATGTCTATTCAAAAGCATTTGTCTTTATTATTTAATCCACATAACACATTATGTTTATTTCAAATATTAAATTTACACAACCAGGGATTACGATGTACCTATATTTCAGTTTTCTTGCTTATATCTTAGCAATACTTTCTCATACAAATAAGCTTGAAATTTTTCAAAATCCTTTTTATATTATTGCATCTTATTTTTGAGGAATGAAATATCCCATATCTTTGTATCCTATATGTCATTGCTATGAATTTTTTAATATGCTTTATACTTTTGGCAAGAACTACCTTCCATGGTAATTCCACCTACCTTTGATTTGTGGTGTCAAACCTATGGAGTGAATTTACTATGACCTCTGACCAAGTCTACAGCTTACCAACCCAAATCCCTTTTTATAATAATTGTTACATAAAGTGATACTTAGGAAGTGTTATTCAGTTATCAAAAACTTCTTCATTAAATTAGTATCAATATTTCAATGTATAATTATCAATACAGTGACTGTTAGTAAAGAATTATTTATTTTTAAATATTATATTTTGATTTCCAGGATTTCTGTATTATTTTCAAGTTTTCTTTCTTTTGCTTTCAATAATCTCATATCATAAAAATAATGATTTAGCTATTTCAAACACTATTTTATATTGCTCTATTATATCTTATTTCATGAGTATGAAATTCACATATTTTTGTTACATACAGGGGTATGTTTCAAGCATGCTTCAATTGTCAGAAAATTCTCCAATGATTCAGTAGCAATAGTTCAATAAATATCAAAATATACAATGGCTGGGCAATAAAAGCATGTAAGCATCTACTTATTTTTTAACATTTATTCAGTAAAATTACCCTTTCTAGTGTATATTCTACAGATTTTGATAAAACTTTAGTTGTGTACTCATCCTCACAGTCAGAATGCAAACCAATGTCATTACCCTCAGAGTATCTCTTCCCTCTACTTATATCCCCTGGAAATCAGATCTGTTCTGTGTCTCAATAATTTTGCCTTTTTCAGAATGTTATATTATTGGAATAACTCTATATTACTTTAAAAAGATTTTTTTGAAAATAAACGTGAACTTTATGTTAATTCTTGGTCAAAAATTAAAGAAAATGTCCTCCTTCAAGGCTTCAAATTTATTAATGCATTATTATTTTTTTTATTTCAGCATATTATGGGGATACAGATGTTTAAGTTATGTATGTTGCCCTTGCCCCCCCATGCATTATTTTTTAATTAACAAATGAAACTACAGAATTCCAAATGATAGAACAGTTCAGAAGAGTACTTTTAATTTTTTCAAACTTTTAAGAAAGTTTTCAACAGTATATAGCATCAAATAATAATGAAACTAAACCTCATCAAAATAGCTCTCTTCATCACCTGCTGGTAAAATCTCTTCCCTTAAATTGCTTTGAGTCTTTTTAGAAATGAATAACACCCCCTCACTGCCCCCTAGTGTTGGAAGTCTATGGATACCCAAGCAGAGTTGAAGAAACCTGTTTTCTGTTTTTGCCTCTCCCAGGTATTCTGCCTCACCCCTTATTTTACATCAGAGATGACTGGAAGTGAGCAGATGCATATCTCATGACATAAATCTCAAGATATGTGACATGTAATATATAAATTACTAGAATACCCAAGTCAAGTGGAAATATGCTTTGTTAAATCCCATTTATTTCCCAGGTTGAGAAATCATAATCACAGGGAAAAACGATTTAAAACAATAAAAACACCAGCAGCTTCCAAGACAGGACTGTCTAAAGGTTTCAAGGCATGGGTATAGATATGTAATGAATTCATAGCATATAAAGGATAACTAACTTTAGATCTGTTAACAGCAACATTCTAGACCACTTAGACAAAAAGATTTTCTGTGTTACCTTTTATCTTCTGAGAAGCAGATACTAAAATAAGATTAGAAGTACAAGAAATTTACTAGAAAAATATGCAAAGTGATTGGAATAGTGCCTGGCATTTATTAAGTTTTATATAATTATTTGATATATACAAATATTTGATGGAGGAATATTTAGGTTTCTTTCCAAGCCTCCCAAGTTTCTCTACTATAAGTTAGATTGTCAGATTTAGTGAAAAAAAAAAAATCACAGGATTCAATTTAAATTAGAACTTAAGATAAACAAAGAAGAATTTTTAGTATAAGTATACTAAATAAAATATTACCCCAAGCAATGTGTTAATAGTTGTTTGCTAATCAAAAATGAATACTACTAGATAAAAGGACAAGATTCTTTTAGAGTCAAGGACAGATTTGATTCCAATGCATAATCAGAGATGGGATTTTTTTGGAGCCACTTCCATATAAAGAGTTTCAACTTTTGTGTATACATGTATTTTTTTTCAGATACATTAAGGTAAAATGCTTTAAGTAATAAAATACAGACACACGATTGGGTATAAGACACACAATATTATTTATACCCAATAAAAACAAACTAACACAATTTTGTATAAAATATTTAAGTTTTTAATTTTCATACTTATATGAAAATGAAAATTCAGAGTTAGCTGCCATAATCTCAATAACTTGCAATAAAAGTGTTTTTAAAAAGCTGAAACATTGGCAGGTGCCTATGATTTAACACGATAATTTGACTACAGATTCTCAAGCATTCCATTTTATGTTGAGAACCACAGTGCTATCAGAACAGGTCTTGATATCATTTGAAATTAAGTTTCTATCTTTAGCTTTGAATCTTAAAAGAGCCTTGTAGGCTCAATGCACAAGGAGAGCTAATTAGACATATTGAGAGACGAGAACCTTGGCAAAAGCCTCACTTTTGAAAACCCAGAAATATTTTAAGGAAGGCCATAGGGATTTCTTTCAAAATTTATGTGATAATTAGTTTGCATAGTATTGAAAATGAAAGGTTTACCAAAAGTTGATGTTATATCTATATCCTATAGTCTAGATTAGTGATACCGAGTCACATAATCAGGTTCTAACTACTTGTTATCATTTGTGTATTCAGTTGCATCAGGAGTACTTACACAATTTAATCTTGATTCTACAGATCTATGCATTTCCCTCGACTTTTCATCCTCAAACTCAATATGGCAAATATTTTCATTTAGTCTGATAAAATGTTAGTTAAGTAGACATAGGCATGGTCCATAATTTCATGTATCTTTTGCATGTATAGCATTGTGCTATATATGTGTGACATCACACATTTCACGTGTCCATTCCATTGAGAGTTGAGAATTTTTTTCTTGATATATAAAAATAACAGTATATTTCGTTGAGGGGCCAAAGCACTCTCACAAATTATATACTTACTCCATGAAATCGACAAGAGCTGTGTCTGGATTTGATTCAACAGTGAATCCCCAAGGCTTGTGTGCTTTACATTGTTTTATGTGAATTAAAGAAGTGAATTAAACTCAATGAATTTACAATTGGAAATTTTTATGTATTTATTTCATGATTCCAATCAGCCCCCAATTGTCCTTGAATACATAGCTTAGTATTTATTCAATATATAATTATAAATGCATGTGTTTATTAAATTCAAATATATAACATATAATTATAATGCTACAAATATTAAATTATTGTTTAGAGTGTGTTTAAAATTTCCTTTAGTTTTTTTAATTTTTAATGTTTATTATTTTTTTGCTGACAAATTAGTAAACTTCTCTTTCCTTCTACTCAAAAATAAATAAATTAATTAATTAAACTTTATGCCTAAGATCTTATTATTTTGATAATAATTTAACATTAAAAAATTTCTTTCTATAAGGTAATAATTTACTAAATAGATACATATTATACATACTTAGCAGACTAAAAACATGCATGAATTGACTATTGGTTATACCTGTAGACATGATGCTATTTTTAGTTTGGCACAAAGCATGATTTTTGTTACCTACTGCTCCTGACTTATAAGTAGTTATAAGAACTATTTTATAGAGAAGTTATATAAACCTAGCTCCAACATCTTTAGTTCTTTAATTTATCCTTTTAATAAGAAAAGGATTTATAATTCCATTTTAGAAGGTAAGACACAAAACAGTAACATTTTTCTTATATTTGTATAATCATATTTAAAGTATGCAAAGTTTAACATAAAACTTTAATTTCCATAATTGTGATGATGGTTGATATAATTCAATAAATACTGCTATCCCATCAACTATTGTGGAATTCCAAAATATCTCTGTGGAAAACAGGCCAAGATGGGTGACTAGAGACATAGCCTGTCGGACTGTCCTGGCTGAGGGGTAGAGGGTTAGACTGAGGAGAGCAGAGAACAACTGAGGTTTGGGTGTGGACCTTGGGGAAGACAGCAGAGGTATCCAGGAACCCCACCAAGAAGTGCTGCAAAGCTGAAAAGAGGGAAGAGAGAAAAGAGAGGACAATGGCACGGACCAAATGCAAAAAGGCCCAGAGACCAGTGAAAGGCTGCACATCCCGGCCAAAGCCGAATGGAGAGTAGAGCCACCACAGCAGCATAACCCAAGAGGACACCAACCCTGCTAGAGCACCCCAAAGGCAACTCAGAGCCAGCAATCCTCTCCTTGGCACAGTCAGGGACCAATCTTCAGGACTTGGGGACAGGTCCGTAAGCCAGCCCTAGAATTCTCAGCTCTTGACTGAGAGGCCAAATGACAAGGAACCAGTGATAGAACTGAAAAAATATGAAAAATTAAAGTAAAAAGGATAACCCCAAAAAGAAAACAATAACTTCTTAGTAATGGATACCAACCTAAAAAAAAAGATTGAAATGATGGATGAAGAATTTTGAATATGGATTGTAAAGAAGCTCAACAAAATATAAGAGAAAATAGAAATCCAAAACAGAGAACTCCGGGCCAGGCATGGTGGCTCACACCTGTAATCCTAGCACTCTGGGAGGCCAAGGCAGGAGGATTGCTTGAGGTCAGGAGTTTGAGACCAGCCTCAGCAAGAGTGAGACCCCGTCTCTACTATAAATAGAAAGAAATTGGCCAGACAACTGAAAATATAGAAAAAATTAGCCGGGCATGGTGGCACATGCATGTAGTCCCAGCTACTTGGGAGGCTGAGGCAAGAGGACCACTTGAGCCCAGGAGTCTGAGGTTGCTGTGAGCTAGGCTGATGCCACGGCACTCTAGCCCAGGTGACAGAGTGAGACTCTGTATCAAAACAAAACAAAACAAAACAAAACAAAGAAGTCACAAAAACAATGTAGTAAATGAATGAAAAATTCTCCAAAGAAATCAAATTATTAAATAAAAAACAAATAGAACTTCTGGAAATGAAAAATGCATTCAAGGATTTACAAAACACAGTGGAAAGCCTTAAGAATAGATTAGACCAAGCAGAAGAAAGAATCTCAGAGCTTGGAGCTAACACTTTGAGCTAAACAAGTCAGTTGAAGAGAAAGAACAGAGAAATAAGAGAAACAAACAAAGCCTACAATAAATGTGGGATTATGTAAATAGGCCAAACATAAGAATCATAGGCATCCCTAAGGATGAAGAAGAACATACACAAGAGTTGGAAAAGCTATTTGAAGGAATAATCAAGGAAAATTTTCCTAGCCTTGCTAGAAATCTAGATATCCAGATACAAGAAGCTTAAAGGATTCCTGGGAGATTCATTGCGAAGAGGCAATCACCATGACACATAGTCATTAAACTGGCCAAAGTAAACACTAAGGAGGCACTTCTGCAAACAGTAAGGCAAAAAAAATCAGGTAACTTACAAAGAAAAGCCTATCAGAATAACTACAGACTTCTCAACTGAGACCTTACAAGTCAGAAGGGAGTGAGGCCCCATTCTCAGTCTTCTTAAACAGCATAATGGCCAGGCAGGAATTTTGTATCCTGCAAAACTAAGTTTCTTATATGATGAAGGAATAAAGAACTTCTTAGACAAAAAAACACTGAGGGAATTTGTCAAGACCAGACCTGTCATGCAAGGAGTATTCAGAACTACATTATACACATATTAACAAAATAGACACCCACCAGTGCAAAATCACCCAAAAGATAAAGATCAGAGCCCAGATACCACAATGGCTCAAGATGTAAAACAGAGTAACAAAGGTCTACTCAATAAGAAGAACAGAAATCCACTCCACTTTTCAACTCTCTCAATAAATGTGAATGGTTTGAACTCTCCACTCAAGAGACATGAGCTGGCTAAAAGTACATATATATATATAAAGCCAAGTATCTGCTGTTTCCAGAAAACACATCTAACCCACCATGACTCATTCAGACTCAAGGTGAAGGGATGGAAAACAATATTCCATGTAAATGGAAACCAAGAGAAAGAGCTGGTGTAGCCATTGTCATATCAGACAACATATACTTTAAATCAACAAAAGAAAAGAAGGACAAATATGCTCATTATATAATGGTAGAGGGAACAATTCAACAAGAAGAAATAACTATTCTAAATATTTATGCACCTAACAACACAGGTATGCCCGGATTCATAAAGAAAATCCTACTTGATCTAAAGAAAATGATAAAGAGTAACACTATAATATCTAGGGACTTCAGCAATCAATACATCAATACATCGATGGATTAATCAAATGTGGTATATGTATACCATGGAGTATTACTCAGCCATAAAAGAAATGATGTTATCTTTTGTAAAAACCTGGATGGAACTGGAGACTATTCTTCTAAGTGAAGTATCACAAGAGTGGAAAAGCAAATACCATATATACTCACTATTAAATTAGAACTAATCGATCAACACCCATGTGCACATATGGTAGTAAAACTCAGTGGAAATCAAGCAGGTGGGCAGGGCATAAATACATACCTAATGGGTACAATGCACACTATTTTGGTGATGGGCACACTTATAACATTGACTCAAACTGCACAAAATCATATCAGGTAACAAAAACATTTGCACCCTTCTAGTATTCTACTACCACAGATTTTCATCCACCACCACAACTTTCCCTTTGTGTATTTTATAACCAATAGGATTTGATTGGAGAAGCAGAACTATTGTGAATGATAGGAAATAGAGAATTCATTATAGAGGTTAATCCTTACACATCATGGAAACTCGCAAAGAAGTCTTTGGAAGGCCTCTAACTGTGGTGGTGGACTTGGGAAGGCCACATCTTGAGTCTGGAAAAACAGTTGGATGTGCATCAGGGAAGAGCAAAGACAGATTCAAATCCATGAGAACAAATTAGAACATACAAGATCAAAGGGGAACCTGTGTCTGTCTCTGACTGCCTCCCACCTCAACAGTGCAAATGATCTGCTTCATTTTGCTTTTAAATTTTGCAAAGTTCTCTCTAACCTAGTAAGCACTATAAGGGAATTCTGGGAAATCTAGCTAAATCGGCTCAGTAGAATGGCACCACACTTCACCACCTGTCATGGATGCCACTTGGCATCCATGCGCATCTCTTTTTACCACACCTAATCTTCAAATAAATGAAATCATGCTTCTGCCTCCAGTGTTCCAACCATTTCTCATACAAATGAGAACATTCTAACTTCTCCCCAGAGGATTCATGGTTACATCATCTATCTTTGGGTGAGGTTCAATCTGCTTCTAGCTGAGTCACATGCCTTAACATGCCTTAGCCTAAGTACTAAGATATCAGATTAGACTATTCACACTTACCTGAGATGATAGGTGTATAGGAGGAGAAAAATTGGTGAGCTGTATGTGAATACATTCATACCAAAGTAAAGAAAACTGCTCATAACTTTTATAATCCTCATTTCTGCAATTGGTCACATTATAGCCATATTTACAACATTTTTCTTCCACTCTTCATGCTTTAATTTCTTTGCTGTCTGTGAGCATTTTGACTGATTGTGGCTTTTTGTCTAGTAGAGTGACCCAAATCATCTTTCATTTCTGAAGTTCTAAGTCATTAGCAATTCTGTCCTACTATTTTGTGTTTTTGTAGCTTTCCACTGATTGCTATTCAGGACTTGGGAGTACTTATATTCCAGGCACATGACTTTTACCCACACTGTGCAGTAGCAACCCAATTTTTCTTCGATGATATTAGTGTTGATTACCACAACCAACACAGTAACCCCTACTAGATATGGAGCCCAATATGGCCAAATGTTGCTTTCACATTTGTTTTTTAGACAAAATAGACTTTTCTTTTCTTTTTTTCCTTCTCTTTTCTTAAAGGGCAAGAGAGCACCGATGGATCTCGAACCGCTCTGCCTGCACAGAGAAGTTGGCTAGAACCTTGTTGAAGGAACCGCTGAGCTAAAGCTAGCCACAAAATAAATTTTATCTTACAATACTTTTAGATTTTTAAAAAATTTGTACAGCTAATATGAAGAATTCCTGTATATAATTGTTTTCCTTATTGGTAACAGCTTACGTTAGCATGGTACATTTTTCACAACTAATAAACTAATATTGATATATTAAAAAGTTCATATATCATTTAGATGCCTTTAATTTTCTCCTAATGTCATTTTCCTGGTCCTGGACTCTATCCAGGAAACCACATTGCATTAGCTGTCATGTCTCTTCAGCTTCCTTTTGGCTACAACAGTTTCTATATGCTAAGAACTATTGGATTAACTGAAAATGTAAATACTCTATATATTCTGAAAATTCAGAACTTCACAATGTTAGTGTAGTAATTACTGCTTCTAGGAAATATGTTCTAATCTATTTTTAATACCCAAGAAATATGTAAAATTCCAAATATCAAGTGAAAAAATAAAAATAAATCAGCATCTTTCAGATTATGGAATGAGTTTATACAATATCCCCCAAGATTTATTATTTATTAATTAAATCAACATGACTTAGCACCTATATTCACCAGTCTCTCTGCTAGGAGTTAGGCGCGTAATGTGAAAACAAAGCAACATATGTTAATGCAAGGAGCAATAGTACAATGGTTTGAACAATATTCTACCCTGACAGTTTTGTCAAGTAATCAAAAATAATTTGCGAAACCTCTGAAAGATACACTGGCTTGGCTGAAAGAGGGTGTTGGTCAGAGATTTTAAACTTGGTATTAATGATTTTATTTTCCTTCATGAGGGAAAAATACCTTCCCAGTTGGTAAACATACACGCACACACACTCACACACACATACACCCTGCACATGAAGGAATGAGTTCATTGTCCATCAAAATAATAAATAACCACAGGATAACTAAATTATAATGCCTATTTCAAGGCTAGACACTGTCAATTAGTAAACGTTAAAATTAACATTACATTAAAGTTAACATTATGGCCTTATTATGATGTATGCTGCATTAGCTGATTAATTTTCAATGTTCCCCACTGAGTTACTATTTTTTAACAATATTCAAATGAGGAAGTTGAAGTAGTAGGGGGAGAGTAATTCCCCAGACTGATACGGCGTATAAGCATAGTCTAGAATTTGCGTCCAGATTTCTCTGTATCACCTGCCACAAACTTAATTTATTAGTAAAACAACACCATATTCAACAAGTGTAAAACTATGTGAATGTTTTTATCACACACGGGAAGATTAGTGGGAAAAATGAAGTCTCAGAGTTGTAGCTATTTGTTTTGTTTCATTTCTCCTTCCCATATTGTTGCCTAGATTTCCTATCCAAGTATTCTGCTTTTGTTTCGTAGATTTGGTTCCATTTTAGGTAATATTCCTTCCATCATCCATTGTGAATTATAAATATGCTTACTTCCATTTTCCCCTGACACTGTCACCTTTTACTTTCCCTTCTAAATTGAATTTCTTGTGTTTTTTGTCTATGTTACATGGAATTAGTGTTTTGTGTACACGCAATTATTAAGGGAAATTTCATTTTTGAAGATAATCTTGAGGATACTGTTTTTGATCTGGCTGTTTTGTAAGTATAATCTCCAGATCACGAGAGTCCCACAGTACAGAGCAGGTCCTAAATTGGCAGCTTGGGGGCTATAAATTCCACAGGACTGGTGGAGATTGTGTCCCCAAGAGACTGAGCACTCTCAGTCCCTGCTCCTTCTGCAGCTCCGTCTTTCTCATGTGGGAGACATTACTGCAGTCCCTTGCTTCTTGTAACAATCCTGCCGATCCTGAGGTAGTCTTATTGCCTTTCCTTGTCCATGGTGCTACTTCGGTTAATGGAGAACATTATCTTTATTTAGATTCATTTAGAGAGAAGTTCATATAGCCAGTTCTTATTAAGTAAATAAATATATATGGAAAAACAGTGTTGCTAATGCTTTCATACATTTTCTCATTTATTCTTCACAACAATAATTCTTTATAAATAAAAAGATTGAGGTATTGAGAAATTAAATTAGTTCCCAGTAACACATTTTTAATAAGTGACAACACTAGAATTCTATGCTTCTCCTCCATGTCCCTCTTGGTTTGGCTCAAATTTAAAGTTAATCATAGACCAAGAATTACCTGATCATTGGTTTACTTACTTGTTATTGAAATTTGATTATTACTCATAGAATGATTATGTCATAAGTCATCTATCAATGATAGCATTCACATGGCAGGTATTCCTCTGAGGCAGTAAATTGACTAGCCCGAATCAGAGACCCTTATGATCTGCCTTATGACTGAGCAACTCAATCTATCAGCAAGAAAATAAACCAATAAAAATGTCCACCAGCATTTCAGCAGCCTGAAAACACTATGCTATACTTTATATTCAGCTACTTCTTTGCAGCTTTCTGAGAATTGCTCCACAGTGATTTTCCAGATATAGAACAGTGGGAAAAAAAGGGTGTGTGTGTGTGAGAGAGTGTGTGTGTGTGTGTGTGTGTGTGTGTGTATCTCACAATGTTATGGAGGAAAAAAAAGGTAAAGAAATTAATTGCCTGGACACCAAACTAGATATGCAGGGGTCACACCCATTCAAATCAGAACAAATCTCTCCAATTGGTAGATAATGAAACAATGCCTAGTGAGAAAAATGATAAGATATCTTTTGGCTTTGTTATTTCTTTACATAAAGCAATTTTGCTAAGAATAATGATGTTTTTGCAAATTTAGTAGCTATCCATTACAAAAATATTAAGGAGAGGACAAAAGAACAAAAGAAACAAAAACGCTATACACACACATAAATATGCACTAAATACAACCGTGCAAGATAAACTTAGTTACTATGTGATGGAGACAATTAACACACAGCTTTCTATGCATAGAGATATATATGGAGATCAATAGATGGATGAATGGACAGAGAGAAATATAAATATCTAACATAGGAATATATGAATATATATAAATAGCATCATACAATGTCATCTTAAGGAACTTACATTTAAGGTTACTTAAATATAACATAATATGTAGATATTAACCTGGAACTATAGGAATTTTTGAACTTCGGTTAAATGCTTCTTCACCAAAAGAAATTTTATGTCAATTCAAGACTTTTGATTTTTCACATTTTAAACTCTTTGAAATCAGAATGCCTCTTGAAATCAAGGACATCTTAATAAGGTGTCATGGTTTATTTGTGGCCTTTATTTTCTTTGTGGCACATAAAATAGTGGCACACCTCAAAATTAATAGTTTAATCAAGCAAAATATTAGTTACTAGGGATCTCTTTAGAGTTAAAAAATTACAAAAAATTAAGAGATTAGAATCTTCAATTTTAGGCATGATTTAGTGATCAGCCCCCTGCTATGGTAAATGGAGAAACATTGCATTTATACTCCTTTCAACCTCCTTATTTTGAAACTCTAGTTTTCTTTATATTATTATTTTGCTTTCATAACTTGCAGTATTTAGCGTGTGAGGTAAATAGTCCCCCAATATTTGAATTCCTTAGAATCTAACCAAGACACGTCTTTTTATTGACAGATTTGTTTCTGTCTTCTCACCACCCACCTTTATCTCCCGCCATGTGATATGACTTCTTGATCTTCAGATTCTAGTGCGTCTTTACATCAGAAAAGCTCCATTATAGGTTCAAATGTTCGATTGACTTTTTTAATGTTTGGGAGTTCAGTATCATCATTGGATCACTTTTGTTCCTGTCCATAGCCATCGTGTTCTCCACAAGGGCTTTAGTCTATTAACATTTTTAAATTGCCTAAAAAATTATTTTAAATGCCTAAAATAACTGAACAGGAGAGAAAAACTTAAAATCATCCAGAAGAAAAACAGACACATACCCAGCTAAATAAGCAAAGACAATAATTACTATGAACTTCTTATCAGAAAAAGTCAAGCTAAAAGAATATTAAGTGCATTTAAAGTGCTAAAAATTTTAACTTAAATTCACATATGCAGAAAAAAAACCTCCTTCAATAATAAAGGCAAATTAAAAGCATATTTAAATAAACAAAAATTCAGATAATTCATTTTCAGCATACTTATTTTATACATAATGTCAAAGAAAGCTTTTCAGGCAGAAGGAAATGATACCAGAAGGAAATTTGAGTCAACATAAAGGAATGAAGAGTGTCAAAAGGGATACATATGTAGGAAAATTTAAAATACCTTTTTCTTGTTACATAACTTTTAAGAAAAAATTGACTGTTTACCTGAAATAAAGGTTCAATCATTGCTGATTCATGCAACTCCCACCACAAAGAAGAAATCACAGCATGTGGCAGGCCTCTTACGGTTAGGAAGGTAGCAAATTCGAAACCTGGGGATAGTGCTGTATCTCACTCAGCAGCTGGCACAAAGGGGTGCCTGCTTTGTGTGGGAGCCAGAGCGGAAAGGTCTCTGCCACAAGTCCAGATTTGTCCAGAGTGAAAGTGGCATATGACTTTAGTTCCCTATGGCATAAGAGCAGGGTTTTCCAAGCTTGGCACTTTGACATTCCAGGATGGCTAATTCTTAGTTATGGGTGGTCTGTCCTAAGCATTGTCACGTGGTTAGTGGCATCCTTGGCCTCTACCTATAATGGTATCACTCTCCTCCCAAGTTGTGAGAACCAAAAGTGCTTCCAGACATCGTCAATTGTTCCCTACACGGCCAACCATCCCTGGTGAGAACCACCACGTTGGAGGTATCAATGGTGGGAGCATATGCTATGTGGAACTTATTCAAAGCCCTGTGGGAAAGTCACAACACAGCCTCCCAGGTTTCTGAAGCACTAGCCATGCCCTCTGCAGCAAATGATTACACACCTTTGAAAACCTGTACAGCTGGTGTGCTACAGGCCCTTATTGAAATGGAGCCCTTGAACATGGGACACCAAGTGACCAAACAGCCAGACCTGCCCAACACGAGCTGACCTCTACTTTGCCCACCAAGTCAACAGGCTGAATGGACTCTGCCATAATCCATCGTAAGTCTGAATGTTATATCTGTGATTGAACCAAAAGTTACAAGAAAACTACATTATCAGGTTGCCAATGAGTTGGAGCTTTTTGTGTCCTGTGAATAGCAGACAAGGAAATGGGATACTATTACGGCAAGGGTGACTGACCTTCTTCATCTCGAGGAAATAATTGCTGCTATAACACTACAGGTCCAAAGAGGCATAGGTTTAGTGACAGGTGATCCACTTTGGCCTTCCTTACTACTCTCTTAACAACATTGTCGCTAAATTGGCTAATGCAACTGTGGCATGGTGACGAGGGGCTCAGACCCCTTAGAAATGAGGGTCCAGTCAGATTACCAGATAATCCTTCAAGCTCAGAGGAAAGCAGGATCCCATTCTGCTGAGTGGCAGAGATACCTGTAAGTTTTTATCTCTGGCCATGGGCTTGAGCCCTGTGGGTATGGTACAGGACTAGACACTGTGTCAAAGGTGACTGAGCCCAGCTTCTGGTATGAGAAAGTTAAACCCGCATTCAAAATGGATACAGAGGCAACGTAAAATTATAAGAATTTAATACATTGCTTTCATTTTTGTGTATGTGCTTTTCCTGGCAACAATCTATAGTTACTTAAAGCTGCATTCTTCATGTGATTTGCAATAATAGCTTCCATTTCTCCTTCATCCTTTCCTTGCTGATGTCTGTCCCTAATCTCAATTTCATCACTTGAACTGTATCTTTTTAAAAGGGAAAATAATAGTAACATTCTAAACTTTTGGAATAATTGATTAAAGTATCTAAGGCCTGAGAGTAACTAACCCAAAGATTTCTATTCTAGGTTTGGCGCTGAACAACATAATTTTGGCAAGCAGAGAAGTTATTCAGCATTTTGAAGCAACAATTTCTCATCTTTAAGGAGGGTAAGTTAATTTCCTTATTTTATTTGGGAGGATTAAGTGAACAATTGCAGAGAAATTACATTTTCTGGCCATGTAATGGGAACTAAAAAATTATAGCTAAATTATTCTGCACTCTGAGAAGTGGTCTTATTAAAGAGTAGGGCTGCCTAGATTCAAATCCCATTTTTGCTGCTGACTCGCATGACCAGGGACAAGTAGGAAAACAGTCTTCTCTGTCTGTTTCCTCATCTCTAATGTGGTGACAACTCCAGTCTGTTTCTCACAACTCTGACTGGGATTAAAGGAGCTAACAGTGAAGTGTTCTGAACCACACCTGGCATAAAGTAACCAAAAGGAAGCAGATAGCAAATATCTATACTATTGTGGGTCAAATTGAAATATATATTTATTATTAAATTCAGTGTTCAAAAATCTGAATAAAACAAAATTAATTAATGAAACTGTGGCTAACGTGCAAATCTTATGTATGCTAATATTTATTTTAAGTATTAAAAAAAAAACAAGTAGAAAAGACTCCTAAGTCAGAATGAAGAAGGGCACTATTTCAAAGACGTTACAATATTCCTCTAAAACACAAGCCACTTCTTGCTAAAACTCATTTTACTACCTGGTTTCATATCTAATTTGAGACAATGCAAAACCTTGAGAAAGGATAAAATCATTCAATCATCCTTTAGGAGCCTTATTTCACCCAATTAATATTTCTTAGGAAAACTTACAATGCTAAAAAGATATTATATAATGGTATAAAGCAATGCTATTGACCATAATTTCTCTGCTATTGTTTTGTGGTTTTTTCTTTTAATTCTTTTTCTTTTTCTTTTTTTTTAGAGACAGGGTCTTGCTATGTTGCCCAGGCTGGAGTGCAGTGGCTATTCACAGGCAAGACCTTGGTACACTACAGCCTCAAATTCAAGGACTTAAGCAATCCTCCTGTCTCAGCCTCCCAAGTAGCTGGGGCTACAGTGTTTCATAGTTTCTATTTGAATTCCAGGTTAGAAATACAATGACAAAACTGTAACATCCTGCAATAATGTTTGCTTTTCACTGTTTCTGATCAAATTTGAACATTTCCTCCAGCTTCACACCTCATAACAATCTTAGTTGCTGTAATTGACTAGGCTGCATCTTTTACAGAACTTATCGATGGATTTGACTGAGACAAAAGAGACCACTGTTGTTCACCAATATTCCTTAAGCACAAACAAGTTACTTTCTCATACATGGGAGCAAAGGCTAAGATGAAAGCAGTAGGAAAATTTCCATATTAATGGATTATTTGGTGTTTTTAGAACAATAAAAAATGAAATTGTTGCCTAAAAGTTAGAAATTGGAAAATTAGCTAAATAAGTTATTTATACAGAATTTATACACAAATAAAATGCTTAGTTATATTTTCTAAGAGTTGTAACTATAAGAAAACACTAAGCAATTTAAGGAAAACAGCTTGTGTGAAAATAAATATCAAGTTATACTCTGCCACATTAATTACTCTTTGGAGAGAAGAGTAGGATTTTAAATATAATTTTTGATTTTAGGTCAGTTCTTCTGGGGATAGATGACTTACTTTGTCTGATGTTACCTGTTAACAGTGAATTAATAGTTTTCAAATCTTGCATTCTAACGATCTCTAGGAGTTATACAAGGTCAGCAAGTCAATACAGTTTCCTTTTCCATTTTAAATCATTAGGAAGTTATTTAGACATCTGGTATATTTATTGTCAATTATTTTAAAATAGCATGTGATGATACTAAGGAATCCGGAGTATATGTTGGTGGTGTATGGTTATTGTCAGAGAGCAAGAAAGCCAAACTAATAAGCTCACCAGCTCATCCACTGGTAGGATTAGGGAACGTAGAGGGACAGATGGACTCAGAAAAGGAAGAATGGGATGAACAAATCCCTGTTCCACGAGTGACTTTTAATATAATGATAATTTATTAAGTACAAAGTATAAACTTTATAAGAATCTGTATTTTTTTACAGCTTAAATGTCAGGACACCAATTTCCCACCCTCCATCATCACCGTAACAATTTCTTTAACCTGGTAAATTTCTCTGGAGACCTTGTTTCTGTCCAAGGCTGGAGACCTCGTTAGTTCACATAGATTGTTCGGGAGAGCAGTAGACAATTCAACATACAGCAACAACAAAATAAGTGTCAGTAGCTAACACGTTTTATGAACAAATTAATTAAACTATAAAATCCAGGCTCTAATCCTATCATCTCAGGTTGAAGTGGATCATTATAAAATGAAACCTATTTTAACTTTACTTGTATCCAAAGAGCAATTCAAGAGAGTTGCAAGAAAAAAAAATAACATATTTGAATTAATAGGAGAAATTACAACCCAGGTAAAAGAATATTAATCTCACCTAACCTCCAGTTGTAAAAATGTTCTCCCACTAAAAGATTTAGAGGTCATTAAAAAAGCAATGCCCATTTAAAGAATGACACAGAATTGTACCAAAGCCATACCTGTACTGCCCAGATATGCACAATAATGTTTACTTAGTACAATAAATTTTAAAAAATAAATAATGAAATACAGTCTATTAATATTTTTTAGTGGGAGAAGAAAAAGAATATCCTTGCAGGAGAAATGAAAATATTTTTTAGCACATTAGCTGAGGTAAAATAAATGATCAGCCCACCTTATACCACTAAGGTACCATACCCTCTCCTACAGCACCCCCGCTGCAGCCGGGAGAGCAAGACTCATTCACACTGAGGAGAGTGTGTATGTGCCCAGTTGCTGCCCGTGGGCACTGACCACAGACACAGGGAAGACATAACAGGCCAGGGATTCAGAGTAGACTAGCCACACCTCCATCCATCCCCTTCAAATTAAAGAAGGTGCCCTTTAGGGGAAGGGGTGAGGTAGCCACTTTAATTTCATTCTAAATTCAAAATACTAATCAGTCTTGGGGAATGGAGAAAAGAGTCATTATCTGACTGATACGGTGAAAAATGAAATATTTAATCTATGGCTAAAGAAATGCAACTATATTGCTTTCAGGTTGATACTCTACATGGAGCCAGGTATATGTTCTAGAAAATCACTCATTCAAGGAAGAATAATTTATAACAGTCTTGTCACTCTTGGTGGCCTAAGCAGGACTGGTCTCTATGTGATATGTGGTAAAATGTACGTATTAAACAGTGAGGGAAGTGGTTATTTAAATACACAAAAGCTTTTCTCATAAGTAATTTTAGTTTCAGTTTGCTGCCCAAGTTCATTTTTAACAGATCAATGAAAGAAAAATTAAACTTCTCCAAGTGATCACAATATTAATTTTATATTCTAAAAATGTATTTCAGAATTCAAAAATACATGCAGAAAATATGACTGTGACCAGAGCAACAGAAGAGCCTCCCTGAGATAAAGGTAGAAGGATATTCGTAGAAGACATTTGGCATTTTGTGGGGCAGAGCTTGCTGAATTCATGTAATTGTCTCATATTCCAAAGTAACGTAAACACACTGTTCCTTCTCTCAAAGACCAATGGTATGGCATTTATGCCCAGCCTTGTATATATTTAAGTTGAATAAATAGATTTAAATTCTGTCATCTGCCCTGGACCTTAGATAATTTCAAAAAAAATAATCCTGTATTTATTAGATCTTCTCTATTCTGCCCCCAAAGCCCATAATTAAAAACTATGACCTTGGGAATCCTCAGTAAATATTTATTAAATGTATAAAGGGAAAAGAGTTTTGTCAAATGCTGTAGCTCAAATCATAGAAGGAAATATTTTGAATTCATGAAGGGTTTGTAATAGGAATTCATCATTGAATCACATTATTAAGCACCCAGGTGTGCAAGGAAGTGTGTCGGGTGCTGAGCACAGCATAATGAAATCAGTTTGAAATCAGTTCAATGCTGTCCTAAAAAGAAAATTTATAATTTTAAGTAACATTTGGAGAAATAAAATTTTTATAGTCCAGTAGGAATATTCCTCAAAGAAGTAACACATGAACTATTGAAAACATAAAAACTTGCAACCTTCAACTAGATACTTTTAAAATATATATACTGCTAGATGTGCACTCAGGGAGAATTTGATTTTATAACAGAATGCTCATGATGAACATACAGTCAATCTTAGATTGTCTTTGGCAACTGCTGCACTCATTTTCTTATTTAAATTAGAATGGATGGCAAAAGCCCTTATTTAATTCTGTGTGCACATACTTCCTGCTGCCCACCTGGCATCTCCAAAACTGGCAACTACAAAGCACTAATTACCTCTCAAAATAAGGAATTTTCAACACCAGTTGTGGAAAGTGATATTTTTAAAAGATGGCCACAATACTGTCTCACTTACTCTTCCCGCACAGTGAATTTGACTTTCATCCCATTGAGAAGTGGAATCTCTATACCCTCCCCTTGAATCTGAGTGGTCTTATAACTATAGTATCTGCAACAGAAGTGACACTATGCGACTTCTGAGCATGGTCCAAAAGGTTAGCACAACTTCTTCCTGGCTTTCTTGGTGTGTTCACACTTGAAACAAAGTCATCAGGCATTAAGGAAGTCCAAGCAGCTAATAGAGATGCCCATATGGAACAGTCCATGAGGATAGGAGCTAAACTCCCTAGCCACCTGCCACAATTGACCTGGTTGTCCCAGTTCAATTCCAAATTGCCAGCCATCTTGGAAGTGTCTCTTCCATCTCCAGTAGAGCTACTCCACTAATGTCGTTTAGCAGTGGTCTCCAACATTTTTGGCACCAGGGGCTGGTTTCATGGAAAGTAATTTTTCCACAGACCGGAAGGTGGGTGGGAGGATGGTTTCAGGATGATTCAAGCACATTACATTTATTGTACACTGTATTTCTATTATTATTACATGGTATTATTACATTAATATTATTACATTGTAATAATAACAATGAAATAATTATACAACTCACCATAAGGCAGAATCGGTGGGAGCCCCGAGCTTGTTTTTCCGCAGCAATACAGTCCCATCTGGGGGTGATGGGAGACAGCGACACCCGAAGTGTGTTGCTTATGTTCAGTCTGCTCCGTAATCTCGTTTCTGTGGCTGTCACTTCAGAAAACCCTGTTTCACAAAGATAGGAAGCTGGAAATGGAAGCAGGCTTTTCAGTGCTTTTGTGGCAATCTCAGGATATTCTGCCCTGACTTTAATCCAGAAAATACGGAGACCTGAAGTTGTCTCAAACATACTTTTAAGGCCACCATCATGTGCAATCTCAAGTAATTGATCCTCTTCTAGCACAGATAAAGTCGATTCACCTGGTTTATTCACAAATGAGTCGTGGACCCATTCCTTCCCAGTTCAGGGGTCTTTTGTGGTTGGGAAGTAATGCTCAAACTGTTTTAAAAGCTGAGATAGGTCATCATGCACCAGCTGGGAGAAAGAAGGCCTTGGCTCAGACTCTTTCAAAATCTCTGCTAATGTTTGAAACATGTCAAAAATCCCAATGTTCACTCGTCGTCCCATAATTCCATTTTGGCTTTGAATGCAGCCACTTTATCTGCCGACTTGAACACTGTTGTTATTCTCCCCTGAAGTGACAGATTGTGTTTGCCGAGCAGGTTGAACATGTCACAAAAGTAAGCAAGTTTTGTGACCCATTCTGTACTGAAGTATGCTGCCAGTTGTGACTGTTTTTCTAGAAGAAATCTCTGGAATGCCTCTCATAACTCAAAAACTCTGGCCACTGATCTACCTTTGGAAAGCCCTCCCACTTCTACGTGTAAGAGAAGACGTGTGTGCTCTGCGTCCATCTCCTTGCAGAGCTGCACAGTGGTGAGTTAAGGGGATGTGCTTTAATGTGTTTGATAATTTTAATTACATCCTGGAAAACACTGTTTAGCTCAGGTGACAATTTTTGGCTAGCCAGCATTTCTCTATGGATGACACAGTGTGTAGACTCACATTCAGAATTTGGGTCATACCTCCTTGACCTGAGTAGTGAAACCAGAAAGCCGTCCAGTCATGGCAGCCATTCTGTCTGTGTATATACTAACACAAAATGACCAGTTCAGTTTTCCTGATACATAGTAATGAAAAGACTTGACTAGTTCTGCAGCTGTGGTGTTGGTTGGCAACAAAAGTGCACATAACTTATCCTCATGCACATCCTCCTAAAAAATGTATCGCACAAAAATAAGTATTGCTGCCTTGTCAATATGGGTAGACTCATCAACCTGGATTGTGTACCACGGTGACTCGTTAATCCTCTCTAACAACTGTCCTCAATATCCTCTGCTACTTCATGAATTCATCAGTTATGGTGCCAGGCAAAAGAGGAACACATGCCACCTTTTGAACTGCAACCTCTCCTGAAAGTTCACGGCAAATGTCCTTAGCGGCAGGCAGGACCAACTCTTCACCAATAGTAAGGGGCTTCTTAGCTTTAGCAATGCGGTAGCCACTAAGCATGATGCTCTCAGTGCAGACACATGTGATGATAGGGGGCCTTCAATAATTGCTTCTGTTCTTCGTGTTTACATTTTTTCTTTTGAAAAACTCCAGAGGTTTGTCTTTTAATGCAGGTGCTTGGTCTCCATGTAGTGAAGCAGTTTTGAAGGTTTCATGGCTTCGTTGGATAGCCAGTCACCACATATTATACAAAGCGGGATTGGAGAATGTGAATCACCTGTTGCAATGAACCCACAGTAAATTAAGTGGGACTCAGTATTTTCTTTTAAATGCAGCTTTCATTTTGCTGGCAGTCTTAGAGTCTTCAGCTGTCTCACAGAGCCTTTCACCTTTTCAAAGAAGCTCTCCAGCAACGTTTGTTTTTTATGTTGGGGGAGATTATCCACTATTCTATTAATATATTCTCTGTATGATTTAATTAGCTAGTATATTAATTGAATAAATTTGAAACTTAAAACTAAATTAAGAATATGTGAATCTCATATGTAAGAAAGGAGTTAACATATAACACTTTAATGTAAAAGGGTGTCACCTACAATCCAAATTTAGTTTTATACTTGGATCGATAAGAAAAGTCAGAGGCCTACACAATTGCTATAGACGATGCTCTCTCCATTTCTCCCCAATATGGGAATAATTTCCACAGCCTCCACTAAAATCCCAGGTAGAATCTTTGAAATACTTCAAATGCCACCAATACCTAGTTGGAGAAATTTTATTTTTAGAAACTCCTCCATGAATAGAAATCAAGAAAAGGAAAGGTTTATATAAGCATAGAAGTAGAAGAAAAATGATATCATTTGTCTTCTCCAAAACAGATTCCTAATGTATCAGTTAAAAAGCATCTACATGTCTTTAAATATGACATTACTTCTCAGAAGAGAATGTTACACAGTGACACTAAGAAAATGCAAAAAATAAAAATAAATAAATAGTTTAATGTCTTATAAAATTAGCGTTTCCTTCTAAACTTGAAAGTTTTACCCTCACTTTTAAAAAATGCTAGATCCAGGGGGATGAAGATGAGCTGGATTTAATTAAAACAAAGAAGAAAACCAAATGCATTATCCCTGTGTCTACATTAGTTTTTAGCCTACAGAGAATCTCGCTTTTATTTCACTTTAGTTTGGCCTCTTAATTTCATTGCTTTCTCATAAGAGAAATTAAATATCTCTTAAAATATTCCATCATCTTTACTATTATTTAAAATACTGGATTCTTCCTTCCTATGCCAGGGCCTGCATAGCACACTCAGAGCCACATACCGGCTGCTGCTCTGTGTGTTCATTGTTACGTGATACCGGCACTCCTGAGGGAAAAGTAAGAAAGAGTTTGCTGATTACGGCAGGTCCTCGGAGTCTCTTTTGTTCGGTGGCTACTGAACGTTACTTAACATCATAGATTGTTTTATGTGATTTCATGGCAGAGTGGGGAGGCTAAAGCGGATGTGAGCAGCACCAGGCTTGAGGGGTATAATTGAAGAAAAGGTAGAGGAAAGCGGCTGCTATTTCCATGCATTAGCTTGAAACAGCTACATTAGGACTTACTTAGCTGCTGACACTAATGACACTTTGCTGTAAAGGGAGAATAATTGTGGATTTCCTTTCTTGGAAGACACTAAACCATAAGAAGAACGAAACAAAAGAACGCTTCTTTCTGTTGTTGTTTACTATTTTTCTTCTGATCTATGTAATATGTGCTCACCGTAAAAACATTAGAAAATTTATATGAGCAAAAATAAAATAAAGCAAAAGGAACACATGAGCCTCCCATACAGAAATCAGTACTGCTGTCCGTTTAGAGCATGTATGTTGATGTTACATGTGGATGTATAATACACGAATAAAATAAAACTAATAACGCTTCACACTCTCTCATATCCTGCTTTTTAAATATAATAATAATAATAATTTATACTCAAGTTCTAGGTACTGTCATTGTTTAATAAATATGTTCTACCACATCATTTTTAATAGTAGCATAGTATTTCTTTGAATGAAAAGCATGTGCTATTTTTTTTTGAGGTTGGTCCTCCAATGTTTTTACTTCCCCTTGGTGGTACTGAAGCTGATTTAAGGCTCTACAGCAATGCTTGAAAGAATTTTAAGTTCTGTGCTCTGAATACTTGGGTCAAGAGTCCTAATCAGTCCAAGCATAGAGTATTGTCTATGGCCATGTTTAACTGCTATGCAGGTACCATGGGAGATATATTACATGTCTAATATTCACAATTCACCAAACTAAAGTTGTATACAGTTTTACTCAATCCCCCATGATTCCTACAGACACTTGACCACTTCCTTTCTCCTTAGAATTGACCCCCCTCTCACTTCTCGTATTGCTCAGGGACTATGTGTTATTTTTTTCCCGCTATATAGCAGATGCCCTTACCATTATCTCTGTATTTCATTGTGATGAGGAGGTTCTTCCCATGGTTCTCTGAGGAGACTTTGCCACAATGAGTTTTCTATACAACACACACCAAATAGTGCAGATTGAGTGATACGATGGACTTTCCCTGGCTCAAGATGATGTGAAACTGGAATTCTCAGTCCTCTTTCTCTAGATATTAGCAGTGAGTGGTTTCCAGAGTCATGTTATGATATGTTGTTTACCTAAAGACCACTCATACTCTGTATTCTTCATAATCATGCTCTTTTAGATGCAAACCTGAAAAGCCTTGTATAGGTTCCATATCAAGACCAGCCCCTAAAACATGGTCAGTCTCTTTAGTACCAAGGGTATGTATGACCCAAGCATATTCCTGTTCCAATGGATTGTTTTTATGAGGTGACAAATAATTGTAAGGCCAAATGCACTCAAATTATTTTTCTAATTTTAAGTTTTCATAAAAATTATATATATTCAAGGTATATAACATGATGTTTTGATATACATGTACATTGTGATAGGCTCACTATACTCAAGCTAATTAACAGACCCATTTCCTCACATATCTGCCATTTCTGTGTGTCTGATGAGAACATTTAAGATCTATTCTCTTAGTGAATTCCAAGTATATAACACAGTATTATTAATTATAGTCAGCATGTTGCACATTATGTCTGTAAAATTTATTCATCCTATATAACTGAAACTTTGTACCCTTTCATCAACATCTCCCCATATCCTCTTCCCCCCACCCCCTGGTAACCACCATTATATTCTCTGCTTCTGTGACACAAACTTTTTTAGATTTCTCAAATGAGTGGGAGCATGCAGTATTTGTCTTTCTGTGCCTGGCTTATTTCAGTTAACATCCTCCAAGTTCATCCATGTTGTCTTTTTTTTAAGTCTGAATAATATTCTATTTATATATTTATTTTATTTTATTACATATATATATATATATCACAGTTGCTTTATCCATGCTTCAGTGAGCATGGGAATACAGATATCTCTTCAAGATACTGCTTTCATTTCCTTTAGATGTATACCCATAAGTGGGATTACTGGTTCTTATGATAGTTCTATTTTTAAGTTTTTAAGGATCCTTCATACTATTTTCCATAATAGCTGTACCAATTTACATTCCCATCAACACAGTACATTGGTTCCCTTTTCTCCACATCTTCACCAACACATTATGTTTTGTATTTTCTATGATAGCCAATCTAAAAAGTGTAAGGTGATATCTCATTGAGGTTTTGATTTGCATTTCCCTGATGATGAGTGATACTGAACACCTTTTCATATAGCTATTGGTCATTTTTGTGTCTTCTTTAGAAAAAATGTCTGCTGTGGTCCTTTGCACATTTTTTAGAACTATCGAGTTATATGGGTTCCTTACATATTTTGAATATTAACTCCTTATCAGATATAATGTTTGCAAATATTTTCCCCCAATGCATAAATTGCCTTGTCATTTTGTTGACTATTTCTTTTGTTGCACTGAAACGTTTTAGTTTGATGTAACTCAACTTGTTTATTTTGGGTTTTGTTGCCTGTGTTTATGGGGTCATATCCAAAAAATCATGGCTAGCACCAATGTCATGGAATTTTTCCTTATGTTTTCTTCTAGGAGTTTTAAAGTTTCAGGCCCTTAGTCCTCAATCCATTTTGAGCTAATTTTGTGTATACTGTACTATAAGAATCCAATTTCATTCTTCTACATGTGAATATACAGTTTTCCCAACATAATTTGTTGAAGAGACTATCTTTTCCCCATTATGTAGTCTTAGCAATCCAGTTAAAAATTAGTAGAGGTTCATTTCTGGGCTCTCCATTCAGTTACATTGGTCTATGTGTCTGTTTTTATGCCAATATCACACTGTTTTGATTACTATAGCTTTGTAATATAGTTTGAAATCAGGAATAAACACACTTTGTTTAAAATAGACATAATCACAGTCTGTCTGACATACACCTACAACAGATTATTATACATGTTGATTTCCATCTCTCCCTCCCACTACAATTCAAGCATTTTTTAGTTTAGATATCTTTTCTTACCATTCTCTGTATTCTCAGGGTCTAACGTGATACTAAACACATATCAATAAGTAAAAATAGTTTGTTGAAGTTAAGAGTAAACTCTTAAATTACAAATCAAATGAGGCATGGTGATCCTGATATTTAAACTTATTCATGTAAATGTTTCTAAAGATAGAATAAATAATATAAGGGTTAATGTAATACAGCAGTTGCATTAATCAGATATCTTTGTTAATGTGAGGGCTGTAAAGAAGCAACTTATTTAAACTCCTGAAGATTTGTTTTTAGAATTATTGTGGATGAGTACCTCTCAGTCTGTAGGCTAGGAAAAGGATCTTTACATAGATTTATTTCTTTCATTTTGATCAAACTGCTCATCTAACATACTCATAGTATCTTAGATTATTTAAAATGTTTTGCTATTCTGAATGCCCCTTGATGATTCAGTTTGCAAATGTTATAATTTTAGTGCCTAATGCCCCAAGCTATGATGTCTGAGGAAGAAAACATGTGCATCTATTTATTTATACATTTCCTGAGTAATGTCTTTCAAAGCACTGGTTTAGCCAAAGTTTCTTGCTGTGCTGCAACCAGTGTTTTGCCAAGACACAAAAGAAATGACGGATTTTGCTGAAAATGTGCTCTCAGATGGCAAATATTCAGAATGAATGCTTTCCTTTTTTTCACTAGCTCAATTTGAAGTTTTAATGTTCTTTTGATTTTCCCAGAGTTTTGCACAACTTTCCAATTGAGGCTGAATGATAGAATGCATCCATTTGGAACCATCATAGATGAGCAAAACCAGTACTTACAAGAAAGGCAATTGGGCTTGCTTTGCTCTCCCTAAGTTCCTCAAAAGGGCAAAGTAATCTTGGACAGATGTTCTAACATCTTTTCTTCCTTTGTTTTTTCCAAGGGAGAAGCCAATGGAATGCCAAAGTCAATGCTACTTCTTACCTATACATGGGGACCAGTTTGTATACACCATCTCTTCTGATTCTTGGGGCAACTCATCAAAATGTGAGCTTACAAGAGTGAGGCATTCAGATTTGTGTTGATTGAATGAATTTCAGGAACAGGGCAAAGAATGGTTCATTAGCATAGTGGAGAATAGCAATTAAGTTCAATTAACCACTTAAGGATTGCTTGCCCTTTGAAATTCTTTAATTCTTTTACCCCTCCTTATCTCATCCGTAAAGTTATTATTGTCCATATACTTTAGTGTGAGTAAATAAGATAACATTTATTAAGTCTTTAACATATGAAGTCTACAACTTGTTAAGAATACAATATATGTTAGTATTATTATTTCATTGTTATCTCTATTTATTAAAGATGTTGCCCATACATTACAAGGTCTAAGCAATGTAGGTTAAATTAAATTGGGGATAGAATATGTTCATCTATCTCGGGAGGCATAAGAACCTTAACTAGGGGGACACTTGCATGCAGTATTTGGGAAGATGATCAATGGGACCTTTTAGGAATTTAAGGTGGATCTGCCACAATAGAGAATAGATTTTCCCTGATAAAAACAGTAAGGAGGGAGCTTATTTTTTCTCAGTGTCAGAGTGTAGTTGCCTTTCCCAAAAGATAACTGCAAGAAGAATTGTTATCGAGAATAACAAAAGTCACTTCCCAGTTTACAAAGTATATTCTTTTTTAAAATTTTTGGTTATTATGATTACATTATAGCTATATATTTTTAACTAAACAGAAATACTTTGAAACTCTGAAGCACTATACCAAAGGCACGAATTGTATTTATTTACTTCAGCAGTGAAGGCCTAAACCCAGAAATTCAAAGCCCACTAAAAATTGCACACAGGAGCAGAATAAACTAGAACCCGCAGAGCAGACACAGTCAGGGAATTCTAAGACCAAATATGGCGAGACCCTTTTGATAACTGGCAGAAATGTAGGTTAGGGATGGAAAGCAAGTCCGAGCTCATTGGAGAGATTTTACTGAGGAACACAGTGAAATCTCTAGGGACATGCAGTAGAGGTGATATTTGGTTTTGAAATAACAGCACCAGGAAAATGGGTAACTAGCTTGGAAAGGCTGCATCATAAGTCCTCCAGTAGAAGGGAGCTTCCTGCCTGTGTGAGAAAAGAATTGTATCCTTCACTCAGCCACAAATGTGTTCATTCATTCAACAAATATTTATGGAGCACCTACCTCAGTCATGTCCAGAGTGGGTTGCCATGGAACAGAGATAAACAAAAGCCTTACTTGGGGGGAGTTTCCATCCCCATGTGGGGAGACAGACAATAATTAAATAAGCAAATTCAGTCATAATGTGCAAGATGGTTACAAGTGCTTTGTTAAAAAAAATAAAATAGGGTAAGTGGTAGGTCAATATTTTAGAGAGAATTTTCAGTATGTTCTGCTGAAGTGACTTTGGGTGGACACTTAAATGAAATAAGTTAACTTATTAGGAAAGAATGGACCCAAGGAATTCTACTGATGACTCCAGAATGAGGATAGGAGGATAACTGATGATTAATTCATGCATCCACTGCAGTGGGCTATGGGTGCTCAGCTTAAACATTGTTTCTGAGTGTGTCTGCCAGGGCGTTGCCATGGGATTAGCATTTGGATTGGTGGACTCAGTGAAGTAGACTGCCGTCCCCAGTATGCGTGGGCATCATCCAGTCCCTTGATGACCTGAATTTTAAAAAAGCAGAGGAGAAAGAGGGCATTCCTCCCCTCTCTGTCTGCCTGTTAAGATGGGACATCAGTCTTTTCCTGCCCTACCACTGGGGCTTATACCACCTAGTCCTCAGGTTCTTAGGCCTTTGGACTCAGACTGGAATTATACCATCAATTTTCCCAGATCTCTAGTTTGCAGACAGCAGACATCTCAGCCTCCAAAATCGCATGAGCCAATCAATGCCTATTAATAGATACATGGATCAAGATAGATAGATAGATAAATCTCCTATTGGTTCTGTTTCTCTGGAAAACCCTGGTTTATTCTGTAATCGTGTTTTGCGTGAACAGTGGTATCCAAGACAGTAGTGATGTGAATGATGAAACAAAATTCTAAAAAACAAGTGGAATATGCTCCAGCTTTTGTTCTACTGTTTATTTGTAGCTACTTATTTGATTCCTATTTAACCTACACTTTTACATACAAATGTATTAACAGACTTATACATCTAATTTTTCATCTGTATACAATTTTTTATTCAAATTTCTATTTTATTGGCAAGCTTGAATATATCCCATTTTTAATACTTAAAAGTCATGCTAAAATAGTTGCTGGCCTTACAAATGTGTTTTTTTATTAGCTATGTCCTAGAATAAATACAAATAATCTGTTCATAGGCCATTGTTATCTATGTTTTTTTGATTATATTAACAGTTAAAGCTCAAAGTCTCTAGGAGTTTCAATAATTTTCTATTTCTCACTAAGCATAGAATTTTTTCAATGAGATTTAAATTGTATATTATCTGTACATGAGATGAAATATTCACTACTTTTTAAAATCATTTACAGTAGTTATAAAAATACATTTTGTAGAGTGTTTTGATAAGCTCAGATTCAAATGAGAAATTAAATAAACAGCAGATTTATGCATAGCAAGCTTTTGTTCTTCTAAATCTTAAGGAAGCTATTCTAGTAGTATAGATATACAAACTTAATGACGTCACTAAAAGCCATTTCAGCAAGAAATGTGATACTATTCAAAGAAAAGAATGTTCTGTGGGAATGTGATTTTAATTTAAGGTATTTTATCTTTTTTTCTCTATAATACATACAGAACCCTGCACAGTGAAAACTTCTATTTTATAGTGATTATAATGACTAATCCAGTGTATGCTAAAGTTATATTATTTTGTACAGTGTAATATAAAGTGGGCAGAAGATTGTTTTCTATCTTTACTAAACAAGAAAAAAATACGTATCCAAAAAGCTTCAGAATACATATAACTTCATGATGATAGGAGACAAATGCATACATTGTACAATTGAAATTTTACAGTAAAACAACAAAAAAAGACTTCAAGCATGTCATAAATATTTCAGTCTCACGGAGAAAAGCAGACTTAGATTCCTGTTTGCTCCATTTACATTCATTGTGAGTTCTCCCTAGTGAAGGCGTCATGGTAACAGAATGGGACAAATATAGGAAAGACCAGCAAAGGGAATTAAGCTGCACTGGATATTTTTAATTGGACCCTCATCGTTTAATAAATATTTTGTGGGACGTTAATAGCAGTCTGAATTATACATTGTTTCCAATAAGAAAAGAATGAATTACACCCATGAGGGAGAGTTTTATTAATAAGATAAATAATTGTTTAGCTTCATTGATATAATTCAAATAGACATGTGCCAAGCAAAAATGTTCCCCCACACTTCTTTTACACCTTTCGAACAAGAGTTTTTAAAACCCTGATATCAACTTTAATAAAATATTATCTAGGCTTAGTATTGTTGATACGATATTCTTACTGAGTGTTGAAAAGGTCAGAGTAAAAGCCACGAAATATAAGCATTATTTTATATACACACAAGTGTGTGTGTGTCTTTGAACAGAGGCAGATATTTAAACAAATGCATCATTTGACAATCTCAGGGACATTATTTAGCTCAATTTAATAAATATTAATTGATTATCAAATATTAATTGAATTGGACTTCTTCACTCCATGTTTTGTCTATTTTATTCCTACTACAAAGGATGTTTCTAGCAGTATACCTTTGCCACATTTTGATTAATTGGCAATGATGATGTTTTTAGTAGAGTTAAGTTGGGATCAAGTAGCATACATCAGATAACAGCAAACATCAGACAAGGTGACTGTAGAATTTGCTAAGAAATGTAAGGTTTTTCAGACAACATTCATTGAAACAGTTACTCTTGAAGTAAGTTCAGTATCAGAATGTATTGAATTCACCTGTGATTTTCTATCACGATGCTTTTATTATAACACTCATCTCATTATGGTATAGTTGTTTATGTCTGTTTCTCTTCCCTACTAAAGGTGAAATTTAGAAGGCAAGAGATGCATCTTATTTATCACTAAACTCCCAACTATGAGAGTTCCTAACACATATTAAATGTTCAATAAATATTCAGAGTATAAATAAAGTAATGAATGACAACTTTAATATTCACCTAATTTTAGATCTGTAAATCTCATTTCAATTGCACATCTTGTTTTTTTTTATTTATTTAGGGTACATACTTAATAAATATTTGATCAATTCAAGTGCACTGTCTTAAGCTAAAACCTTTCTAAAAACAAGTGGGATTCAAATGCAAACAGATGGATTACAATTTCAAAAATTGTCCCTGTATAACAAGTTAATAAAATTTTATAAATGGAAATTCTTTTTCAATTATTTAGTCTAAACTTCTATAATTTTAAATAGCTGGCTCTGTCTAAAAATTTCATGAACTTTGCTCGTATTTTTGCTACACTTCTCAATCTCACTCTGGCAACAACTATCAAACAAAAAGTTGTAACAAATAGAAATATCAGTACTTCTAATTTTACCTTTGGTCTCCTGTGAACATAAAAAAAATTAACTGCCCACCATCTGTTTCACTTCAGTCTTCCCCAGATTTTAGAATTCGCCATTTTACTCCACTGCTTAAATCACCTTTAGAGTATTTAACTTGCTGCTGGAAATCCAGATACCTGCTTCCTTTTCATCAGTTTATCTTGGCCTAGATGTATCCCAGATTGCTTAATTAAGTCTCATTTCACATCTAAAGGTAAAAAAATAAATTTATTTTTACAACTAATAATAGTATATAAAAATATCACAAAGTTTAGCAAGGATAAATTTCAACAGAGTGCACATTTGACTATGAAATAATTAATGATGTAAGTTCACCATATCAATGCCAAAAATCCTTGTTCTAGATATAAAACATGTAAATACTGATCAAAAATAAAATGAGAGAGAGAAATTGTGTAGTAAAGAATTTAACTTTGCCCAAATAGAGGTCTAGCCTTTGCCCTAGCTTCAGAGTGGTGATCTCTAAGCCCTTGGAATGCCTTGCCTGATAGGAATGTCTGTGTTTGCCTGAGGTCTTTGGATCTTGTTGGAAAGTCTAGCAGTATGACTCATGGGTTGGCGGGGTAGGGCATTGAGGCAGGCAGTATGAACTCAACTTCCAGAGGAGCTAGAGTGGGGATTGAGGTATAGGCTCAGCCATGTGGGCCATGGAGCCCCAACAAAACCTCTGGACAGCAAGGCTGGGGTAAGCTTCACTGGTTTCCTATGCTTGGTGTGTGTTGTTGCCCATCTTTGCCAGGAGATGTTAACACTGTCCATAACTCCATCGGGAGAGGACAACAGGGAACTTAGTGTTTGGAAACTTCCTGGAATCTGCCCCTTGTATTTCTTCCTTTGGCTGATTTTAATATGTATTCTTTCCCTGTAATAAGTCAGAACCATGAATATAACAGCTTTCAGTGAATTCTGTGAAATCTAGCAAATTATCAAACCTGAGAGTGGTCTTGGGAATCCTCAAACTGCAGTAGGTGTCGGAAGTCAGGGCCTTTCTGTGTGCACCAAATTGACTCTAAATTAGCAGCATTTGCTAGGCATTTTCTCTAGAGGATGCTGACTTTATAATTTATTTAAAACTAGGGTTTTTCAAAATAATAATATAACTAAAGATAGTTGTTTAATAGAATGAGCCAAACAAATGTCAACTTAATATGAATGCTTTATCTTAATTTATTCCTAACTAAAACCCTGTTTTGTTTCCAGTTTTTATAAAGATGAACAGAGATAGGAATGACTGCTGGTATCTTCAAATATATTTTGGAGACCAGAAGACAGTGTGATAATATCTTCAAGCACTGAAGACAAAATAATGTCCACCCATATTCTCCAACCAGCACAAACATTTTTAAAGAATGAGGGAAAATAAAGACCTTTACAAATCAAACAAAACTAAGCAAATTTGTTGCCAGCAGGTTTGCACCTTAGTGTAGTAAAGGAAAATCTTCAGCCTGAAGGGGGTTGATAGCAATTGGAAGCCCAGAATTTTGGGAGTAATAAAAAACAGCGAGCAAGGTAAATATCTGTGTAAATATCTGTGCAAATATTTTTTCTTAATTTTTTGTAATACAACAGGTTATTTAAAGAAAAATTATAACATTGTTTGTGGAGTTTGGAATATATATGTCAAATACAGCATAAAAGACAGAACAGAATAAAATTACTTTAAAAATTACTTTTTAAAACTCCTACATTATTTGTAAAGTAGGAAAATATTAACTCTAAGAAAATATTAGGCAAAGTTAGAAGTATATACTTTTCTCACTACAGCAAGAAGTAAAACAATAATGCAAAGAGAAACAGATACACATCTGATTGGTAAAATAAAATAGAATGCTAATATATATGCAAATTTTTAAAGTCAAGAAAGAAGAAACCAAACTAAGAAAATATGGGGGACAAAGAAAAAGCAAATAACAAAATGGTAGAATTAAATCAAATTATGTCAATAATTACCATTTACTGTTAATGGACACAAAACAGATTGTCAGAATGGATGGAAATGTAATAGCCAACTACGTATTGACTGCAAGAAATGCATTTTAAATATAAAGAGACTGACACGTTAAAAGAAAATGGATACAAAGTATGTATTATGCAATCATTAAGCATAAGAAGGCTGGAGTGACTATATAAATAACATAGACCACTAAACTGAAAAGTATATTAGCAGAGAAAAAGGACATTTCATAATGATAAAAGGGTGAATTCATCAAAAAGACGTAACAATCAGAAGTGTGCTTCCATTAATAACAGGCTACTTCAAAATACATGAAGTAAAAATTAATAGCATTAAATGAAGACGCCGACATTTCCAGTTACAGTTGGGAAGTTTAGCACCACTCACAGTATTTGACAGAAAAGCTGGACAAAAGGCATTTAATCTACAAAGAATGTTAATCTGAGCAACATCATCAACCATCTATACCTGATCGATACTTGTGGGATACAGTATTCCCCCAAAGTAGAACACATATTCTTTTCACATTTTTATGGTAAATAAGAATCAAAAAATTTGACAGGATTGAAACAGTTAAAAGAATGTCCTCAGAACAAAAACACCAAAAATTTTAGAAGATTTAGACATTTGGAAAAATACTTGGAATTTATTTGGAAATATTAGAATATTTATATTCTAATACTTATTGGAATTCAAAAACATATTTAGAAATTCAAATATTTGGAAATCAAAAAATATACTTCTAAATAATCCATTGTTTTGACGAGATATAATAAGGTTGGTTAAAATATGGTACAAATGGAACAAAAATGCAAATACAACATATTGAAAATTGTTGAATTCAGCAAAATCCATGATTATTAGGAAATAATCATTTTACTAGTTTATGGTAGAATAGAAAGTCTGAAATAAGTGAATTATAAGTTCCATCTTAAGAAGCTGGGACGGAGACCAAAATAAACCCAAACTAAGTAGAACAAAGGATGTAATAATAATGTACAGGGATGAGTAAAATTAAAAAAACAATAGAGAGATTTAAAAAGAAATAACAGATTTTTTGAAAAGATAAAAAATTATATAAAAACTGTAGCTAGATTAATCAAGAGAGAGAATTTCAATATTAGAAATGAAAAGAGAATTACCACTATAGACCCTATAGACATGAAAAGGATAATAAGCGCCTTTATGACAACAAATTGGACAATCTACAGAAATGGATAAACGTGTTTAAAAACACAATTTACCAAAGCAGACAGAAGCCGGAACAGACAATCAGAATAACTCTCTATATATTTTTAATTGGATTTTTAAAAATCTTCCTACAAATAAAACTCCAGGTTCATATAGTTTCAATTGTCAACCATCGAAGGAAGAAATAAGACCAATTTCATGCAAAATCTCTAGAAAAGAGAGGAAATAAATCTTCCCAAATAATTTTATAAGGTCAATATAAATTTAATACTAGACATTCAAAAAAATAAAAATAAATTATATACCAACTACAGACTAATGTCCTTTATGAAATACACATAAAAATACAACACAGTATTAACTCATGAAAGCAGTAACATTTAAGAAGTTTATTACATCATGACCTAATAGATCATTCCAAAGAATTCAAGATTTTCACATTCAAAATCCAGCCTCCACCATGAACTTGTGATATTCTGCATGAATTTTGTGTTCCCTTGGGTGACCCCTGACTTCTCAATTTCAAATAACCCTAATTTCTACTGTCTACTTCACTCAATTCAGTGCATATTTTAGTCATTTTCTGGAACTTGTCGTCATCTGAAACTATCTTGGATTTGAAATTTTTAAAACCACAAGCCAATTAATCCATTTACTTTTTCTAAATATCAGCCCCATTCAGGTTCTATCTAACTTACACTCCAAAGTCTGTCATTTCAATGACTCTATTGAGAATAATCTAAATTATCATTCATCTATGTTCATGTCATTTGGCTATATTTCCATCTAGACAAGCCACTAGTCTACTCTAGGTTTGCGCCTAATAGTTCTGTACAATGAGAAGAAAAAAAAATGCACAACCAGAATAATTTCTAATTCCTAAATTCATAGTTCCTATCCAGAACTGGACTCTCAACGCCAATAAACACACTTACAATCACGCAAACAATACAGTTGGAATTCTACTTCAGAGAAAACATAGATCAACGGATTGTAATTTCCTCAATTTCCCATCACCAAATATAAGAGAGAAAATAAGCTATGACATACATCGGCACCTATCCTTTCTTCCTAAATCCATGTGAGTGGAATAAGATTTTGTTCATCCACTATTATACAAAAAGCCCACTCTGCCATCTGTATTTTGTTTTGCCATATCCTGCCTTCACATTACGGAAACCTTCACTAGTCTCTCATGTTGGGGGGGAAAAGAATCTCTATAAATCCCATAACTTCTCCAGGTATTTCTCTTATTTTCAACTTTTTCAAGAGTCACTGACAGTAGGTGCTATCTCCACTTTGTCACCACTCGCTTATTGTCAAGAATCTTAATTATGCCTCCTCTCCCTGGCCACTTTGCTGAAGTATCTCTAAGCATAAAATAAACATAAACACCGTGACCATGACAATGAAATCAACAGACACTGTTCAAGCCTCATCATTACGTGTTGTTTACTCATTTGCCAGAATTGACTACTCTCCTTGTATTGAGGTTGATCACTTTTCTTGTTTTTTTTGCTAGTCTTCGTAGAACAGTTAACTTCTGATTCTTTATCAATTTATTTCTCTTTTCAATTTAACAATAAAACTTCGTATTCATCAGGAATTGGCCATAGGCTATTTTCTCTCTCTCCACGTTTTCTTCCTGGTACTTCACATTAATCTTCATGTCCTCAGTTTTTATTCCCCAAAGACAGCCTCCTTATTTATATCTCCCTCTTAAACTACTCATAAATCCACCTGCCTACCCTGAATTTTTACACAGATATCTCAAAATGAAAACATCCAAAATTAACCTAATATTCTTTCTCCCACTGCAATACATTTTTGTTCTACACCTGAAAAAATTCACCTTTGTTCTAGAAGGAAAAACAAAACCAAGTAGAATATATAAAACTAGTAAGAGTTAACTATAGAGTATAAGTGAATAGTCTTGAGATTTAGGAAAACTCATAAACTGTGTTAATTAGAGATAGTAACATCTTAGCAAGTAAACATCTTAGGAGACATAGGCTGAATTTATAAAATATTCTAAGTATGAATAGTAAGTTAGTAATACATAACATGTGTTAAAAATAGATAGCATAAATGGAACACATGATTTAAAAAACATTAATAGAGGAGGCAAACAAGAGAGCTACGTATAGACAGAAAGGATGGAAAGACCAAATTGTGAGTTCTTGATCATGACACCTCCAGAGAAATGGCTGTGTCATCCCAAAATTGGTCACCATTTTGTGATACGATAATCCTATTTTTGCCCTCTGCTGTACGAAAAACTCAGATGAAAATTAGAGCTATTCATAAGACTCACTGACTAGCGACATCTGTGGTAGACATACCTGACCAATACAGCATTGGTTGACTCCAGGTACCATTTAACTGCTGAACTCCTTATTTTAACCTCAATTCTGCTCCTAATAATCACACATCAGTGGAAAAAATTGGCCCATCTCAGAGCTATAGGACCTATGACCATTAAAAAACACAGGATTCAGGTAACATAGTCTGTCCATCCTCTTGCACGCTGTTGTAAGGTTGTAAACTCACCCTGTCTCTTTCTCCTTGTTTGGCTTTGTGTGTCATAAGTGAATTAAATAAGGCATGTGACATTAGCATTTTAATCTGTTCTGTGAACATTTGCATTCTATAATGTCAGGAATAGCTTGCTTAATACATACTTGGGAGGCTCCTGGGATAATTATCCATACAGCACCCCACCACCAATATCTTCTTCTCTTGTATTTTCTGACTCTCTAAATGGCACCAACATATATATAAATAATACTTATTTTAAAAGTATTTCCAACAGTTATGTTAGGGTTGAGGTCAGGAATGGGTCTTACTTTAGTACTCCTCAACTCCTCCATGGCATTCTTGACTGAATTGGGTCACCTTTTAATTACCATAGCCCTTAATTTCTTAGGCGTTTTTGAACAAATTGTATTGTATCCAAAATACAATATAAGTTCTTTGAGGTAGGAACTTTGTCTGCTTTCCCAACATAGTATTTCCAACACCCATGAGTGCTTAGTATTCACAGATGCTGTCTACATCCTCCTTTGCTAAATAAATGCCTACTAGATTTTTTTTTCGCATAGTGGGAATTTATACCACTTGCAGAGCTGATTGGACAGGAAGTAATTTCTAAAAGGAAACCAAACTACAATGGCAATTTGCCTTGAAAGAAGAGCATTTGCGCTGTCAGAGGACACACTGATAGCAGTAATAGAGGTTGAAGTAAGACTTATTTTTTGTTAAAAAAGAAGTCATCTCATACTGTGAAAACTTGACATGCAAATGAATGTAATAAATTCACGGAAAGTTCGGTTGTAATCTATTTCGAATATTAACCCAGACTGCTGAAGGATGTTTTTTAATCTTCCCTTTTTTCCCTTCACGGCTAAAAGAAGTTCTAAAATTAGCTAACGATTGATATTCCTTTACTTCATTTCTCCCATAATATGACTGATAAAATATTTAAGTAATCCAGGTTATATTTGTATTTTGAATTACGATATAGAGAAATCAGCTCTGTGAGGAAGTTTCCTTGGGACTGCCACGTAGTCTTACATTTTGAATTTTTGTAAAAATATTTTCTTACATACGTTCCTAAAGAAAAATATATTTATACACTGTAAACTTTGTGCTCAAATAACAATTTTCAAAATAAGATTGAATTTGAGGAAGATATTATATATTTTCTAATGTTTATAGGAAATTGATCATTTTTTAAAAATAAAATAAAATAATAATAACCTAATAGAAGTTCTCCTCTTGTTAAAGATAAGTGGGGTATTATTTTAAAAATGTGTTTTTGTCCACATATGTATTAATTTGGATTTAAAATTCTACCAAAGACCATAATTCATTATGATGTGTAAGTATTTCTTTGTGAATTCCTCACCTCCCTTTAATGCTGTAAAATTTCAGACGATTCCTTTTACTTCCCCCAGAGGTCTTTGTGACTCATTTTGTCCCTCAAATGGGAATATTCACCAATATCAGTCCTCGGCCCTCATCTTTTATCCTTTTTGCATTATTGCATGCTGCATTATTCATTTACTCAACAAGCAAATATTTGATTGTTTGTGAGATTTTTTTCCCTTTTTCCAATGGTCATATTTATTCCAAAATCTTCAGCTAGAGTCACTCAACTCTCTACTCGGTTCCATCCTCATATTTTCATATGATTGCTGCGATTGTAACTCATATATAGCAACAAAACCTCAAATTCAAGGCAACCAAAATCGATCTCCCTCTAAGCCATCTCTACACTGCTGTCAGAATAATATTCCTGATTCACAGCCCTGAGTGTTCTATTCCTCTGTTCAGATATCTTATATAGCTCATCATTTCTTTATATTAAACAAAGTTTCTTACTTTTAAGAAACTTCACAAGTCATTACTAAAAATTTCTTACTTGCCATTTATCCCAGCTTTTCAATATACATCTACAAGAATTCTGCCCTCTAGCCAGAAAGCCCATGAGCCTTTTTCTTGGGAATATCTAACAGTTTTCCACTGATTCATGGCTCAAATAATTCATTCCATCTGTTTGAAGTGCCTTTCTGAATGCACCTAAATTTTTGATATTTTATCTACACTTTAGCATCAGATTAAATACACTCTCCCTCCTTGGTCCTGAACACACCAGAAGGAGACAGAACTTTCTGTAAGAGCAAACAACCCTTCTCTGCTGCTTCTTTTATGTTCCTGACTATATATTTTCTTGAATATAATTAATCGTTGCTTATCTAATCTCCTCTGCTAGATTATAAAGTCCTGGGACTAAGAATCTTATCGTATCCATATACAAATTCCTCATAGAACTTAAAATAGCAGAATAGCTATTTGCTTAAAATAGCTTAAAATAGCTTACTTAAAATAGCTCTTGCAAGCACTAAAATATTTATTTGTTGAGTAAATGAATAATGCAGCAAATATATAAAAAAGTGAATGAAACAAGTCAACAGCATCAAAAATTTCACAAATACATTAACCATCAAATAATTTGCTATACCTGTACTCATACATTTTGGAAAATATTAGTTAGCTACAGTTTCTTGAAGAAGCTTAATATAATAAGTTCATTATTTTGTAAAATCTGTTTCTAGTCCGTATCACTTAAAGACAATAACTTACTTGAATATGAAGTACACACACATAATTAAAAATCTAAAAGATACACAATAAAGATCAACACATAAGTGCACGTATAAGAATAACATCTATTGGATGTCAGGCAGGGGGGAGGGGGGAGGGGGAGGAGGGGACGGGTATATGCATACACAAAGAGTGCAATGCGCACCATCCGAGGGATGGACACACTTGAAACTTAGACTTGGGGGGAGGAGGGTCAAGGGCAACATACATAACCTAAACATCTGTACCCCCATAATATGCTGAAATAAAAAAAAAAAGATACACAATAAAGTAAAAACCAAAGTCATTTCTCAACCCTGTCCCCCAGTCCCTGTGCCCTTTCACAGAGGCCCATTTTCCCAATTTCATATATTTTTCCAGAGATAATCTGCACATATACAAGCTTAGTTCTATGTATCATTTTTCCCTTTTACAGATATTAGCATACACACTATTATGCACACTATTTTTCTACTTAAAATCACCTTGGAGATTGTTTTTTAATATACATTCTATCCTTATTAATTATAATGTCATCTAGTGTTTATACCATAATAGATCTATAGATGACTAGATACTTATTAATGGGCATTGGGGATTTTTTTCCATTCTACTATTATTATAAAACTTGCCACAATGTTTCATTTTGTACATATATCTTTGTACATATCTATACTACAACTGGAAGATAAATTCTTTAAATAGGAATTACTGGTTCAATGTGTGTATTAATATTTCTTTTTATAAATATCATCAAATTTCTGTACATACATGCTGAATTAGCTATTGCTACATACCAAAACATCACAAACTTATGGGCTTGGAACAATGTGCATTTATTTTCTCACAGTTTCTGTGTGACAGCAGTCCAGGCCTAGTATAGCCGAGTTATCTACAACTGCGATCCCTAACCTGGCTGTGGACAGGTACCTGTCTGTGGCCATTAGGAACTGGGCCACATAGAGGAAGGTGAGCTGCCGGTGAGCAAGCGAAGCTTCATCTGTATTTACAGCCACTCCCCATCGCAGCATTACCACCTGAGCCTCCCACTACCCCATGGAAAAATTGTCTTCCATGAAACTTAGGAACTGGGCCACACAGCAGGAGGTGAGCACTGGGCTAGTGGGTGAAGCTTCATCTGTATTAACAGCCACTCCACATTATCCATCACGGACTGAGCTCCCCACCACCGCGACCCCCCTTCATGGAAAAATTGTCTTCCAAGAACCCGGTCCCTGGTGGGACCAAAAAGGTTGGGGACTGCTGATCTACAAGGCTGCAATCAAGGTATCAGCTGGGACTAGGGTCTCATCTGGGAAAGGATCCTCTTCCAAGATCATTCTGATTTTCGGCAGATATTATTGTCTTGCACCTAAAGACTGAGGGTCTCAATTTCTTGCAGACTTGGCTGAAGGTCATCCTTAGCTTCCAGATGTCACCCTCATCTCTTTACATTGTGAGCCTCCTAACTTGGCTATCTCTGTCATCAAATCCAGCCAAGACAATCTCTCAGCAAAAAGGGAGTTACATTACATCTTATGCGATGTAATCATATATGTGTTATCAAGTATATCCTGTCACCTTTGCTGTATTCTCTTGGTTAGAAAAAAGTTACAGGTCACACCGGCACTCAAGGGGATTAGTGAAGGGCCTGATGACCAAGAGGCAGGGATCATAAGGGCCACCTGGGGTCTATGTGCCACAGGTGATGTACCAGTTTAGAATCCCACCAAATATGTGAGAGAACCTCATACACCACACCAAGTGTATTATCAGGGTATTTGAGTGTTGCTAAGCTGACACCTGAAAGCAAAAGCTATCTCACTGTAGTTTTAATTTTCATTTGCTTATGGTATGCGAGTTTTAGTATCTTTTCACATACTTAAATGAAATGAATATCTCCTTCTTTGAAGACTGTTTGTTTATGGGTGCCTACTTTACTATACGTTAATTGGTTCCCTTGTAATTTTTTCCTATTAATATGCAGGAATCATCTACAGGGTTTTAAATAGCCATTTGTCCCTGATAATAATGTTGCAAATATTCATCATTATTTGGTCAATTGGTTTTAGATTTTGAAGATTTTCTTTTCTATGCAGATATTTTTTCTCCTTCATTTTAATATAGTTAAGAAAATTACATAGCTGGAGTTTTATTCCTTTATTCAAAACTAAATTCCTGGTGGATAAAGATTTAAATTTAAAAATTCTTTTTAAAAACCAAGGGGAAAAAGGCACCAAAGGGAAAATTCTTAATTTCTGTTCTACTAGAAAAAAGGGCCTAAACAAGACCATTTTCAAGAATTCTGTGCTAAGCAAGGCAAAGAACTCAAGTGACCACCTGCTAGTAGAGAGAGCTTTACACGAATCAATTATTGGGCTCTCCGAAGAGAAAAGCAAGCCTGTTTCCCCAGACAGGACAGTCCCAACTCAGCTGGGCCCTCTCACTACAAGTGGGAAGCTATTTCCGGCCCACACATTGTAGCAGAGAGGTAAGAGGTCTGCATCCAAAAGTCACATCCTCAGTAATGTCTTCCCTGGCCACATTCTCTAAAATTTAAACAATACCCACAATCTCTTTCTTTCTTATTTTTTCTTCTTTGCTCTTTTTATTACCTAATATATTATATATTTAACTCATCTTTTTTTTGTCTGTCTCCCCAGTAAAATGTAAGCTCTGTGATGACAAAGATTTGTCTGCCTTGGTCCCCACTGTTTCTCCAGAATCCAGCACAATGCCTGGCACACAAAGCGTGGTGTGTGCTCAATTATAGACTTTTTAATGAACGACACGTATATACATAATTTGAAAGGAAAAGCAGATTACAGATGTCTGACAAGAAACCCAGAGTGAAAAAAGATACTCCAAGAAGCAGAAGAAAATTCCCTTGAGTGTTTTCTAAACAGAAATTAATAAAAATATTAAGTAATAAATCAGTAAATCAAGAGCCTAAACTTATGGTAAAACAATAGACTGTGAGAAAAAGGAATTGTTGGCCAAGAAAAAAACAATTTACATTAAAAATCTGTAAAATAATTTGGAAGCAGCAAAAACCAGAACAGACAAATATGAAAGGAACTTGAACTGACATAATATAAAAATTGCCTTGAATTCATTTGACAGGTCTCCAAAGGCCTTTTAACAGCCAGGGGGTAATTTCTGCCTGGAACTGGCAGACATTTGGAACTGGATATATTCCAATAGAGAACATAATTCCTCCATGAGGAAAAAAAAAAAAAAAGAAATGATCTATTTGCATTTGGACCTTTTCTCCTTTTCATATTATCCTGTTGTCTTAAAAAAAATCTTATGTGAAATATCCAAGACAGTCCATTTATCGAAATTGAAGAGAAAGATTTTCCTTGGATATTCAACATAATCTATATTTAAATATATATACATACATATATATATATCTGAATTTGATTTTTCAATTTCATTTTGTAGCAATCAAAAGCTTTATTACAGAATTCTCAAAAAACTTCCTATGATTGAATTTTTTTACTAATAACCGGACACTTTCAGAATTATGTCGACATATTGTTTTTCCATGATTTTTAACATAGCCTCAACCATTGGAAAAATCAGAATGTAAATTAAAAACAGTAAATTTAAAATGAATAAAATATAATGAAATATGTTTAAAATAAAAATAAAACTCAAAAAAAAATCAAGGCATTCCAAGTCCATAGGTAGCCAGACCGATAATATCCTTGAACATTCTATTTAATTGAAAAAGTCACTGGCCAGAGTCAGCCAAGGCTTGGCCTTTCAATTCCATGCTAGTATCTCACCTCCACCCTTCCTTAGGGGCCACTGACGGGAGCAGAACCTGAATATTCCAGGCCTTTTTTTTTGTTCTTGACTGCATTTTTTTATTTTGGTTCTTAGGTGGAAGGAGAAAGTGAGGGAGATGTGCATTTTCTTATTCCATTTGTGTTGCTATGAAGAAATACCTGAGGCTGGGTAATTTATAAAGACAAAAGGTTTATTTGGCTGGACAAAGAAGCATGGCACCAGCATCTGCTCCAGGCTCGTGGTGGAAGGAGAAGGGGAGCCATCGTCGACCAATTCCATGACCAAACAGGAAGCAAAGGGGCGAGGGAGGTTCCACTTCTCAAGGGAGAACTCTCATTCCCCAGAAAGAATGACAGCAAGCCATTTATTAGGGACCTGCCTCAAAGATCCAGACACCTCCCACCAGGACCCACCTCCCATGTTGGAGATCAAATTTCAACATGAGACTTGATGGGACCAAACAAACCACATCCAAACCAGAGGATACATTATTATTCTGCTTCAGGAAAATCAATATACAACAGTCTCTATATTAGCAAGACATTGCCTAGAACTAAGAAGTCACATGATTTTTAAGTTTATGCTACCCTTCATTTGCCAAAACATATTTAACAATTGACCTCAATTAAAATAGTCAACTTGAAGGTTTCTAACAAATCTTTGAGAATAGAGCACAGGAATTTTTGTTTTATTTTGTTACCACAGTGTTTCCAACACTTAGACAAATCAGGACTCCACAAATATTTCCCGAATACTATGTATTTGATGTATATCTGTGAGACTTTTATTTTTATTGTTCCAACAGGTAGGAGTAAGTTCTCATAAAATTAATGGTGATTATTTCTGGTGGCAGGATGAAGGAAAAATTTAATTTTCTTTGGGTAGCAGATGGGGATTTTCACATCACAATTTTAATCTTGTAAAATGAAACTTTTTTAATTTTGACTTTGAATTTCATTCTACTTGATAACAGAAAAAAAGTAACTTTTCGGTTTTAGGAAAAGTCAGTAAATTCAATTTTTTCCCAAATTTATTTCAAGATTAAAACTCTTTTAATTAAAATTAAACTTCAGTCAATTACATTACACCCTTAAATCTTCATCTTCCACTCAAGAGTCCCTTTCCCCCCTCATCAGCCTGTTGGCTGTGAACACTGTACCCTGGACACTGTGATGCTGCCTTCCCTTTCATTCATCTACGGGAGCCACTATGTCATTGCTGCCATGTGGCTCACTTTGTCAAAGCTACTTGATTCTCTGGTGCAGGGTGGGACACACAGCTTCTGGAAGAGGTCCACAGTTGCCTCTGGGCTACACCTTTGAAAGACAGCCACAAGACCCACCACGCTCGGATTCTGTCAAAATTATCTGGGGTTTCTTCCCCACCACACCCCATCAAAGCTCTGTCTTGGTGAATGTGAATCACTTTTCAAAAACTTCCATCTGCAATTAAATCTGTTGTTGCTACATCTAATTCTCCATTAGCCATTTAACTTTTTCTCATTTGGAGCTGTAAACCAAAGTCCCTCACTGTTGCGGAGCATTTCTAAAGCCAACATCTGTGTTCTCCAAAGCACAAGGCATAGAGCCTGAGGGGCACTTGAAATGACTCATGTTTGAACTTCTATCTCTATTTACCTTTTTTCCTTCTTCTTAATTGTATTGTGTAAAATTTCTAATGTATATAATATATTAGTATGGAATTACATACATACAATTTATACATATATATATATATCTACATGGTGTTGGTGCTCCAAGCATTAATAAAATTGAATAATCCAAAATATGACATTTCTGCTTTTTTGGCACACATTTATGTATCAAGACCTGTGGGAAACACAAAGCCTAGTTTTCCAAAAATCAAGACATTCTCTCAAACACGGGAAATCTTTTTGTCTTTAAGGCCATTGTCGCCTCTGTGAATTTTAATAGCCTGTTTTGCAACTGAAAGACTATAATTTCATTTTCTTGTTATTTCATTGCTTACTAAACCTTAAATAATAGTCTCTAATAGGCTGTTTTCCTCATTTTACTTCAGGAAATAATTATTTCAGCAGTTTTTCTATAATGCACTTTATACCTTATTTGGGGGCAGGGCTAATTTTCCTCTACTTAAAATTTTGGAAAATTTCAGTCATACTGAGGAGTTGAAAGAATAGTACAACAAACATCATTTACGTAGGTTTACCCAGGTGAATGTGAATTACTCGCATTGCCACATTTGTGTTCTCTCTCTCTCTCTCCAATTCTGAAATTTTAAGAATGTAATGTAGAAATCGTGTCACTTCATCATTAAATATCTCATCATATATCAAAAAGTAAGAACATTCTGTTACATAACCAAAACCATTGCATGTGATAACCATTATCACATGCAAGAAAATTAATATTGATGCAATATTACCCAATATACAGTTTATATCCAAACACCCCCAATTTTCCCAATAAAGTCCTTCTTTGATAACTGCCCTTGCCTCTCCCTAGGATTGGATTATCACATTTTGCTTTTACTTACTACTTGCTCAATCCAATAATAAACAAATTTTTATCAAAATCACTATTTTGATAACAGTGCCAATAACAAACCGACTGAAATAGAAACAATACTGCTTTGCACTTCTTTTTGTGTTTAGAAATTATCCCCCTGAGTGTGTACAGTCAGAATACTGTATTTAAAAGTTTCTTGGATCATGTTTTACCTTCTATGGTGGTTAATTTTATGTGTCAACTTCACTGGGATAAGGAAGCCCGGACAGCTGGTAAGACATTATTTCTGGGTATATCTGTGAGGGTGTTTCTGGAAGAAATCAGCATTTGAGTCTGTAGACTAGTAAAGAAGATCTCCCTCACCAATGCAGGTGGGCATCATCCCATCCAATGAATAGCACAAAAAAAGCAGAGAAAGGACAAACTCTCTGTTTGAGCTGGGACATCTTCTTCTGCCCTTTGACATCTGTGTTCCTGGTTCTCAGGCCTTCAGATTCAGACTGAGAATTACATCATCAACTCCTCTGGTTCTAAGGCCCTTGAGTTTGGTCTGAAACTATTAATACACCATGGGCGTTCCTGCCTCCAGCTTGCAGATGGAAGATCATCAACTTCTCTGCCTCCATAATCGCTTGAGCCAATTCCTCATAATCTCTTTCTATATATCTATAAAACCTGTACTGGTTCTGTTTGTCTGAAGAACCCTAACACACCTTCTTTATCTTAATCAATTTGATGTAGAGCTAAGTAATAACAAAGAAGGCCTTAACATTCTCCCCGGCTTAAGTAAGTGTTAGACAGGTTTCTTCCTGCCTTTAGGTGCTGACCTTGTAAATCTTCTCCTTCTAAGTCCTATCTCTGCACCTTTGAAATGTAAATCTTTTTAAAAGCTTCTCACCACTTTACAACCCAAAAAGGTCTTTCTCAAGGACATAGGAGCCCTGCTTTTGAAAGGTAATCATCCAGGAAGATAGAGCCCCTCCCTCCCACTCTCTGTGGGAGCATAACTTCAGTGGGGCACCTTGCTCTAAGTCCTAAAGCTACCTCCAGGCATGAAGCTAGGAGAAAATGTACTGCTCTTTTGGGTAAGGCCAATCGGCAAACACAGAGGGCCTAAGTCTTCCCTAACTTCCAGGTCTTAAAAACTTTCTAGTTCTTGGTCTTGGAGGAACTGAGTATTCAGCGTTGATTTGTACTCTCTTCCCTGTTGCTGGCAGTAATATCTGAGTAAAATCAACTCTGTGCTTATCTTGTCTGGTGTGATTTTCTTCCTTAACAGTCGTAGGATTCCATCATCAAATATACTTCAAAAGTCAAAACTACATTAAAAGGGATACTCAGAGGAGTTCTACTCTTTTCCTTATCCTACATACTATGTTGCCAACTTTCCTTTGCACTTCACTGTTTCTGGCTTATACTTTCTATGATTTTTTTTTTTTTTTGGCATGAATAACCACGAAGGAAGGTAGCACATTCTATCTACGATTTTATCACTTGGCAATGTGTCCGGGAAATTGCTCTATATTGTATAGATCTTTCCTTTTCTTTCTGAGAAACACGCAGCATTCCATTTTGTGTATATACCATAATTATTTCAATCAAACTACTGTGTATTTATGTAGTTTCTAGTATTTTGCAAATGACAATAATGTCACAATGAATAATGCACATTTTCCCCCGTATTAGTGGAGGCATACCTTGTACCTTTGGTGTTAACTCTTAGAAATGAAGTTGCTGCATCAAAGGGAAAATTGACAATGTACTTTTACTAGATGTTGCAAAATTCCTCTTCAGTGCACATACCATCTGGCACTACCACCAGCAATGAATGAGAATGCAGGTTTCTCCACAGCGATGTCAACAGAATTATCTTACCCAGCTTTTAAAGTTTTTGTCAATGTACAAAATGAGCAGTGCTATTTCAGTATAGTGTCAACCTGCATTTTACTTATTACTACTGAAGGTGACAATATTTTTTAATGTTCAAAAGTCATTTGTATTTATTTTTAATTGTCTATTCATATTTTTTGTCAGATTCGCTGTTTGTTCTTTAATATTTTCCATGTTTTTACATGTTCTTTGTACATTAGGGATATTAGCATTTTATCCACGGGCTAATATTTACTGAAGGTCTTTTCAGCATCTAAGATGAGAATCCGTTTTCTCTTTTGATTTATTCGTGGAGAGAATTTTATCAATGATTGCCCTAATAGTAAACATACTTACAATTCTGAAATAAGTCCCATTATCCATGATATATTGTGTACCTTTGCTTTGTTTGCCAATATTTTATTTAGGATTTTTGCATTGATGTTCATATGTAAAATTAGTCTATAATTTTCTTTTTGTGTTATACTTACAAATTTTTGATACGAAGTAATAATTATTTATAAAAATTGCAATGTTTTGCTTCATTTTTTATGTTATGGAGAAAGTTATGTAACTGAGACTTTTGGGCTTTGGAAAGTGCAGAATTCCCTTAGTTTAGTGTCTCTTTTGAAACAGTTATTCAGTATTTGTCTCTGTTTTTTTGTTGTTTAGTAAAAATTTGTTTTAACTTCCAGTAGTATCACTTTTGGTAAATTACATTTCCTAAGAAATTATCTATTTTTTCTATTTATCTCCAGATAAGTGTTTAAAATTGTTTCTTAATTTTTTTAAGTGCATCTTTAAATGGTTGTTTCCCCTTTATCATGTTCTCTCTTCATTTATTTGTGCTTTCTAATTTTTTTTATTGAGTAGGTTAGTCAGGTGGTTTCTACTTTGCCGATGTAAAAAAACACAGATTTTTATTTAATCACTAATTCTATTTCTACCTAATTAATATTATATTTGTATTTATTATTTCCTTCGTGGTATTCTCTTCACTTTCACTTTTTTCTTTTCTGAGCTTTCCAGGTTAAAAATTAATTTTAATTACTTTAACTCTCTCATCTTTATTAAAATGCATGTTTCTGGCTATGAATTTTCCTTTTTTCATAGTTTGAAATAAATCCTATAATTTGGATATGTGGTATTTCATTGTTAATTTTTAAAAATAATTTTAATTTTAAGTCCATGTTCTACAATATTTTGTTAGAGAATTGTTAAATTTCTAGATGAAAAGGCATTTCTTTGTTATTAACTTACAGCATTATTCATTGCTTTCTGTGATTTTTTTTTCTTCATGTGGACTTCAATTTATTTAGTTATTTAGCTTTATTTTGAGCCACTAGAGATGATTGCATTTTTTTACTATTTTCTCTACACGTACTAATATGTTTTATAATGCTTTCATTCCCTTTTTTCCTTATTTAGGCTTCTGATATTTGGTGTCAGTTTTATGTGATTTATTTGCCTACCACCTATTACCTGTGTGACAATGATACCTTATATTATGTTCCATTTTTGTTTACCCTTCTCAACCCAGTTTTACATTGCACTACTTCTATTTTACTGTAACATATAACTTTTAAGTATTTTTTTCAATCATGGATCCACATTTTTTTAGTATTAGATCTATGATTACATATATTCACTTGCATCCATCAATTGTTTTGGAAATTTTCTCCTATTAATATTTAGCTGGCTGAACCAGATCCTTTAGTGGATTCTTTAGCATCTTTAATGAACACCATATTTCCCTGAAGGTTTTGCATATCGAAAACTGTTCTATAGAAGTAAGTTGTGAAGAACATCTTAGCTGGATATAAAATTTTTCTTCTTATTTTTTTCCTTGATTTTATTGAAAGAGTTGACTTCATTAAAGTATAATACCAACTTGATTTTCTTTCCTTTGGTGGGGTCTTGAGCTTTTTTCTTAGACTCTTCAGAATTTATTTTTATTTATTATTAACATCCAATAATTTTATGAGACTAGGTCTTGATTTTTAAAAGATCTAGTTACATTTTTTTCAGATACAGATGGTCTTTTAAAAATATAGATTCAAGTCTTCTTTTATTTCCCAAAGTAATTATAAGATAGATCACAGTGTTAAATATTTATGTAGCATTGCTTTTTTTTTTCTTTAGAGTTCCATTAAAAGCGTATTGGATTTTTAAACTTAACTTTTAGATAAAAACATTTTTCCTTCTGAGGCATTTCATGTCATTTAAAATGATTTAATCCATGCATTATTATTTTTCAGTGTCTTTACTACAATTTTGGTCAAATTTATTTTTTGCCCATTTTAAAATTTATTTTCTTTTACAATTTATTTTCTGAGTTTAATTTTTATTTCATTTCTTCCTGATTTGTTTGCTTGTTTTGGTTTCGTGTGTATGTGTTTTGAGTGTTTTTTTGCAGTTATGAATAGGGAACTTTGTAATATCTGCAAATACTTATTTAGGATTATTGTATTTGGGGTCAGAGATATGTTAAAATTTTCTTCTTATTGTAAACATCTGCTATTTTCTATTTGCTTTGCAATATCTTATTTTCCTGGGTCAGATACAATGATTGTATAAAAATTCAGTGAAAGGATTGGGGAATTTACTGACAAGCTACATGACAACTGACACACTATCCTTTGGTACTTGGTTTGAAAGTATCTAAATGTTTCATATCATAAGAAAAGATTTATATGACATAGTATATTCCAGACATCAGTTTCTTTAACTGTGAAAGATACAAAGCAGACAGGAGAGCACACACCTAAAAGCAGTTGCATCATAAGCTCTTACAAAGTATCAGGTGTTAAGTTCTAAACTCTGCCCTCCCAGTCATCACATGGACACATTTGGATGCAAGAGATGATGTCAAGCTACACCCTCTATGTACTTAGCCTCATAATACAGCTACCAACCTTTCAACTGAGTCTCATAGTTAGATACAATGTTTGGTACAATATGAACCAGTTAACATAAGTCAGTTATATTAACTAAATACCCTCAGGAGGCAGTATTACAATTAGATAAACTGAGAATCAGGAATGTGCTCCGCTACAAACTTGGTGCAAGATTTAGGGAACCAACATTTTCCTAGAGAAACCTACAATTCTATAATCTAATTATAATGGTCGAGGTTTTGTGTGGTAAAATTAATTACTGAGAATGCAAAACGATTGATTATTTCAAAATATTATCCAGCAACTCTTATATTCCTCTATTTTTTGAAACTAAAATATGGATTTATGTGCTATTTAAAATTAAAATTTCTAACTAAAAGCAAATTTATTTTTGATCTTAAACATCTGTCACACTGTGATAATCTTGGATAAATAGTATCATTCCTTGATGCCTTCTATAATATTCAAAAATATGATTAGATTATTTTTAAGTTTCCCTACAAAAACTTTAGTCAAATTATTGCTTACTATTTGGTCAGAGAAGGCACATTATAAATATCTAACACAGCTCTTTGACTCCAGCAAAGCCAACTCTTATGTTTCTAATCTTTGTGAAGGCAAGGGTTTTCATCTCTTTCTACTATAGAATCCTGATCCCCGGACAGGGGAAGGGAATAGAAGCTGCTCATTAACTATTTTCAGAATGTTGGATATATATTTGAATGTAATCGTGAGAGATACACATCTGTCCAGAAAGTATCCAGCCACATAAAATGAAAAATAGTGACATTTACTGAAGAAGATACAAGAAACATTGTGTATAGTATAGTGACGACTCAGTCCCCTTCAAAGTAGTCACCCTGGGACCTCACACAGTTCTCCCAGCATCTCTTCCACTGTTCAAAACACTCTGCAAAATCCTTTGTTGGAATTGTCATCAGCTGCCGCCTAGTATTTCCCCGAATCTCATCAACGGTAAGAAATCTCTTCCCTTTCAAAAGTGATTTTAGTTTTGGGAAAAGCCAGAAATCACAGGGCACCAAATCTGGGCTGTAGGTGCAGCTGAATCACCTGGGTGATTTGATGTTTCGCCAAAAAACTCTGCACGAGACGAGATGCATAGGCAGGCACTTTGTCACGATGAAGCTGCGGATCACCAGTTGCCCATAGCTGTGGTCATTGTCCTTGCATTGCATCTCTCAACACGTGAAGAACACTGAGGTAGTATTCCTCATTAATTGTTTGGCCTGGAGGAGCGTACTCATGATGGACAACACCTTCCCATCAAAAAACAGTTAACATGGTCTTGATCTTGCTACAACTTTGTCATGCTTCCTTGGGCATGGAGAACCAGGAGACTTCCATTGGGACTACTAGGTCTTCGTTTCCAGATCACAGCTGTAGACTCACAATTCATCTTGGGTTATGACCTTCTTGAGGAAATCTGGTTCATTGGTAGCAGCTTCAAGCAAGTCATTAGCAAACGCAGCGCAGCATTCCTTCTGCTCTGGTAGCAGAAGCCACAGAATACATTTTGCCACAACATGTTTCATGCCAAGATCCTGCGTCAAAATTCCCGACACAGTAGTTTGGGGAATCTCCAGATCAGCTTCTAGTTCTTGCACCTTCAGTCGCTGATTTTTGTTGATTGCAGCCTGTACACGTTCAGCATACTCAGGTGTTCTGTTCGTTGCAGGCCTTCCAGAATGTGGGTCATCTCAACAGATCCTTGACCATCTTTGAAGCGTTTGTGCCACACTTTTATTTGCGCTGCACTCATTGCGTTGTCCCCCAAAGCCTTCTGAATCATCTGAATAGTTTCTGTGGAGGATTGTTCAAGCTTAATGCAAACTTTGATGCAGAGTCAGTGCTCTACTCACGCAGTCATTTCGAATGCAAGGGCCACACAGCACACACGCTCACCCAACAGCGTCCAGTGCCCCACTGATTAGTACAGTAAAGTCATCGTTGCTCACACATGCACATCGCAGTCCACTCTCCTTGGCTGCCAGGTTACATCGATGTTGCACTAACTGTTCTCTTTATTAACAGTGGCTGGATACTTTCTGGGCAGACCTTGTATTCACCATCAATTTTTTGCCCTCTATTAAAAAGACTGTTGACCTTACCTGTATCTATATACAATATACAGATTGACTTAATAGCTATTTTCGCTTTATGATATTCTGAGGTGATGGCATGAAGGAAGTTTAACACAGCGGCCTTTATCATTGGAGAGAAAAGGAGGGGAAGGTTTACTCATTTAACTAGAAAATATTCATGTAACATCTAATCCCCAATCTAGGGAATCTTGCCACCACAAATCGAGTACCATATTAGAGAAAAACTAATAGGAGAGAGATGATAGACATGAATTAATGCAGGAAGTAGTGTCTATAAAATAGTATTTCTATTACCTAAAAGCTACACAATAAATAAAGGAACATACCTCAGGTTACAAATGATTTATGTGAACCATTGGATAAAAAAAAATCTAAAGTGCAATTTAAGGTAATATTTATGAGAGTACTGCAGATTAGGTAGCAAAGTTCTTCCAGCTGAAAATTAGATGAAAAGTAAAATAAAATCCTGGGACCTCACTTGGGTTTGCTGGGCTGACATCAGGGAGTTGCTGAAAATGCTGCAGGAGCAGAGCACCTACTATGATATTGTCCCCAGGGGGGGAAAAATAATAGCTGCAATCAAGCACGCCACGTCCTGTGACCTTTGTTATGGCTTTGTTGGCTTGCACTCGGTGACACAAATCAGTTAGGTACTTTCAAAAGCCAGGAAAAGTGAGAGCTCCTGAGAACGTCTATCCAGCCAAGACAGTTATTCTTTCAGAGCAAGTCAAAAACACTCTCACACCCAGGATCTCAATCTTGTAATGCCCTTTTGTGAATTTTCAAGTTTAAGAGACTAACTTTTATTATACTGAATAAGCTTTTCATGTGGAAGGAAACTGTGCAAAGTTCTTGCTAAGCTCCTAGTGGAAAAGAGCATGAGTTACAAGATGTGAAATTTAATAATAAATTATTCTGTTGTAATATTTTTTGCCTAATTATCAGATATTGAAAAAATGGTATTTAATCACTAACCACACATTATATATCTGTTTACTGGGTCAGCTATCAAGTCACCTAAAATGGGGAAGTAAAATTCACAGAACATATCTGACTTTACTTTTGGAAGTTTGCCACTGTGTCTTTCCCGAAATGTTTTTTCACTAAAAATCTTTAAAGTCATGTAAAGAGATATATATTTTTTCTGAGGCTTCAGAGCTTTAGAAATCTACTTATTACTCTGAGACTCAGTTTATTCATCTATAAAAGGGGAATCTTAATAGGACCAAAGTCACAATAATCATCAGGTTGTAAAAGCTAAATAACAGAAAATATTGCAACTACCTATAGCAAACCCTGCCACATAAACAGTGATCAATAAATCTTAGTGATTACTAATTATAATTACAATGGGTTTGTGGTTTTATTCTTCCAGCTTCTAATATTTTCTCTAGGCAACAAAGAAAATCACAAATTTATCTAAGTTCTTTAAAAAAAATTGTTATGGAGAAGCTAATCATAATAATCCACTGAGTTATATAATATTTCTTAGATTTATTTCCTATTATAATCTCATAATCTATTCTCAACAGCCCTATAAAGAAGGTAGGGTTTTATTATCATCTCACTAAAAAGAAAAAACAATTTCTGGAGGGTTAAGGAAATTTTCCAGTGATGTAGACGCTCAACTGTGGCAGTAATTATTTGGTCATGTATGTAAATTACCTATAAATATTACAGAGAGAACAAAATGACGTGAGCAACAAAGTTTCTTAATTTCTAGTTCCATATTATAATTAAAACATTAGTATTTGTCATTCCTTCATGGTATGTTTCTGCAGAATTTTACTTTTCCTCCTTTGTATTATATTGAACCATATGAAATTGCCATTTGTGATCATTCATGACCTATAAGAACAGCAATTTATTTTGGCTAAAACTAATATGCAATATGAAGATTATGTGGACTACCCCAAATTTGATATTTAAATACAAAAATGCTACTTATGTAAGACTGCCCAGGAGGAAGGGATGAGCAACAAATATTCTATTTTCTTTCTCCCCTACCTCCTTACCTACTTTATTCCTATAGACTACCTAAAAATCAATTTTAAAGTTTATCAATAAGATAAAGACACCCATCCGCCTATAATAAAGGTGAAAATATGTTCTGTTACAAAATATTCACCGAACAACATATAATGAGGCCTATTATATGTTAATTTAATTTGTAGGAAAGTGGAAAATATTTTTGGCCTCTTGGGAAATTCTCTGAAACATGATTCCTGGACTGATGTATCAATTTCTTGAAGGAAACAGAATCACACACTAAAACTGAAAATACTTCCACAACAGTTTTGTATAGAGTTCAGAAAGCCAAGACTGTTTTTACAACTTAACTTTAAGTTAGAAAAGTAATCAGATGTTGATAAAAGGCCACGTGATGACCACATTGGGACTGGACGCAGGTAAACAACAGGAAAAGCATTTCTAAAGGAGTTGTTGCCAGCTATGCAGACTACGTGAGAAACGCAAACTTTAAGGGCCAACATAAAAATCATTAGACTTGTTGTAAAAGAGTAGAGGAATCAGCAACATTGATTTAAAAATGCCTGTGGAAAATGTAAGCCCCCAAAAGTGAAATTCTATCCCTTGCAGTTACACACATGTACTACAGAAAACAACTGACATATAGTGAAAGAAGTCAGAGAGACTAGGTTGCCATAGTAGCCAAACAATCATCAGAAATGGGCAGATAAATCCAGAAAAACAGCGAATAGGAATGATCGTCATTAGGTTTTTCATTTCCCCCAATTTCTCATTCCATAAACGCCATTTGCAGGCGGTCCTCAACTTGCTAAATGACTTTTGTCTAGAAAATAGATAGGTTCTCTCACTCCCAGATGGAGAGCCCACATTTCTTTGCCAAGACACCATCCCAAATTGATCCTGGAAGGAGGAAGACGGGAGAATGTACAAGGCACTGAAAAGCATAAATAACTTAAAGGAGCAGACAGCAATACTGTCTGTCATCTAATATGAGATGCCATATATTTCACTGTCCCATTATTTTATGTAGCATTAAGAAGAAAAAAAAAGACAAACTAAGACAAAATGTTTTTGCATAATTTAGAGTTTTAATTTTGTTCTTATCCAGAGAGCTATTTTAGAATTATTTAGACAAAGATTTTTATCATTTATGTCTTTCACTGATAGACAAAAATTAAAATACAAAAAAATTGAGAGATTGGCCAAAAAAAAGGCAATCGAAGATAATCTCCCTACAATAAGTATTAGTGACACTAAAAAAATATTTGTGCCCTGTTTCTATGCTACTTTCTATACATAGTTACTTTTCTTTAGCACCAAATCATAGTATAATCTTTTGAATATATTTCTAGAGACAATTAAACACACTGCGTGCAGTTTCACTGCAACTGAAAAGATGTCGATATGAACAGCTAGGACCAGGTTTATTTTGCAGATAAGCTACGGCAACCATAAAATAATTGCTGCCTAACTCATAACAGCAGTAAGTATCCCCTATCCCAAGAACACAAATGCTAAAGGGTTTTAAAAAATGATGTCTTAGATGAAAAACAGGAATAATAATGATAACCTCAAAATATATGTGTCCAGAGCAGTAAACAACTCAGGAACTGTAAGAGACTTTGTGTTTTGGGTGCTTCTAATAAACTACTTTTGCTTTTAATCCCTCTCTCATGTAAAAAAGTACATTTCACTATACCCACCAGAGTGGCTAAAATGAGTAACAATGTTTCAATGATGAGTATGCAGAGAAACAAAAACTTCTTTATGTATCTAGCGGGGGTGTAAAATGGTACCGATACTTTTGAAAACAGTTTGGAGATTTCTAATACAGTGAAACGTACTCCTACTCCTGGCCTAGCAATTCCACCCCTGGAGATACGCGTGCACAGACCCACACACCACGTGGGCAAATCTCACAGAAAGTGTGAAAGTACATTGAGTAGAAGAAACTGACACAAACAAGTATAAAATATATGACTCAATGAACAATTCAAGCACAGATAACTCTAATAAAACATGGAAGTCAGAATGTCAAAGTAGCAGGTAATTTTGGTGTGTGCATGTGTGTGTGTGTGTGCTGTATAGACTAGGAAAGGGCGTGAGGGAATCTTACGTGATCGTGGATATGTTCTGTATCTTGATTTGGGTGGTAGTTAAACCTGGGTACATGTGCAGGGACATATATAAAGTCTTTGGGCTACACACTTCAGATTAGCATTCTAGATGTACTTCATCATATGCATATTAACCCCAAATTTAAAAATATTAAAAATAATTTACTCAGATTGCCTAACATGTTTATTTTGTGACACAATTCAACATACTTCTCTTCGTTACACTTCCTAGATACATTCGAGTCACTTACCTTCAAAAGCACCTATTCTACTGACTTAGTATGGTATGCCTGTGGTCCCCAACATTTTTGGCACCAGAGACTGGATTCATAGAAGACAATTTTTCCACAGATTGGGAGGGACGGTTTCAGGATGATTCAAGTGCACTACATTTATTGTGCAGTCAGATCTCTCTGCTAATGATGATCTGTATTTGCAGCCACTCCCCAGAGCCAGCATCACCCTCAGCTCCACCTCAGGTCATGAGGCATTAGATTCTCTACAAGCAGTGTGCAACCTAGAGCTCTGGCATGTGCAGTTTACAGTAGGGTTTACCCTCCTATGAGAATCTAATACTGCTGCAGATCTGACAGGAGGCGGAGCTTATGTGGTAATGCCAGGGATAGGGAGCAGCTGTAAATACGGAGGAAGCTTCCCCCACTCACCTGCCACTCACCTCTTGCTGTGCGGCCCATTCCTAATAGGCCAAGGACTTTGTACCAGTCTACGGCCCAGGAATTGGGGACCACAGTGTATGTCATTTCCTCATTAGTTGACATGAGTTAAATCGAATTGCTTTCCCCCAGCAGCAAGTTGAGATCAACAGTGTAGCTATTGTTTCAGGGTCAAGGTACAGGCAAATGTATGTGGGTATGGAACCTGGTGTGCTCTTTGGGATACCGGATGACGAAAACCAGAATACCAGAAAGAGTACAGAAATAAATCTAGGAAGTTGTCTATTTCATATAAATGTTATTATAGCTAGCAATAGAAAAAGTGAGAGATTTCCAAATTCAATCTAGCAATGTGAATCCACTGATTTAGATATATTATATTAGTAAAGTAGGTTTTGTGGGCTGGAATGGAAAACATAAGCAGTACACAAAACATGGACAATTTAGTTAACTGGATTTTATGGGAAAATCAGTTATGAATTGCACCCTTTCCCTCAAATAGCAACTTACAGTGACCTTTTTTAAGAAATACGGTGTATATTAGGAACAACCTATACTGTACTTAAATTCAGTTATTTCAAAGTTAACATTAAGAGTTACAAAGGAAATTTTGTCTGCATGTATTATGTTTGTTGCTTTTCCACTCTGATTCAAAGAGCGGTGTATTCAGGTCTGCCTTTCAAGATGCTTTCCCCGGAGAAACGGGTACTTCCCTTCTCTGCCCCCTTCTCAGGCTGACCTAACTAAAGGGCGATCAGGAAGTTTATAAAATTTTGAAATGGGCGCATGCTTTAATCTCATAATATCATTTTCAGAATATTTTCCTAAGAGCAAGCACTTTCAAGGATATGTGATGTAACATAATTTAAAAATATTAAAAAAATAAAAAGAGCCTAAGCATTCGCAAGCTGGGGGCTGGTTAGGAATTACAGCGCAACCATTCAGTGGAATACTTAGCAGCCATTGGAATGAAAAGGTAGGCATATTTGTGCTAACAGTGAAAACTGCCCTTTATTTAAGGGAAAACGTAAAAGGCTAAAGAATATTTGGAATGATCTCATATGTTATACACGTAATTGTCGATGTCTGAGAGTTATGTATCAAATGACAGCAGTTATCTCCAGAGAATAAACAACAGTACACTTTTGACTGCATTTTCAAATTTTTACATTAAGCAAGAATTGTATATAAACAGAATCATAATTCTGTTTTTAAAACAGAAAGAGCATGAATTAAAACTTAAAAATAAGTATATTTAGTTCAATCATAAAAAGCATTTCTTGTCAATAATCCTTGACTTGCTACTTAACAAATTAACAGTGAAAATTGTCCTGCTGTAGCACTTTTTTCCAGTTTACTCAGGTAAGGATCTAATTTTATTATAAAATGATGGAACAATATTTAAAGTATCTTTGTAAAAATGTATTAATTGTATGAACAATTACACGCTTTACATGCCTTTGTTTCTCAAAGAATTCTATATTCAGTGCATAACCTCAGGGACAGATCAATGAAGATAAAGAGTGATTGTACAATTGGCCATATTAATTGAGAAACTAATAGCTCTATAATAGGTGCTTCTATTTCTCCATCTCTTGAGTACATATTGCAAATTACCACATAAATCACTTATTAAAAATTATGTAGTCTATTTTTTGACATCCATCTAGGGTATCCATTGTGCCCCAAATATTTATTCTATATTTATCTATTTATATGATATTTAATTAAAGCAGATGACCTTCTGCCTGAAATTAAATAAGGCATTTTATTTATACTTTAATGTTAGAAAAAAAATCACCCATAAACGGGTGGGAAAGAGAGGTTTTACCTGACCCTATCAATTGTTCATTTTTTCAGCACCTCTGAGATCCCAATTGCTAGAGTTAGCCATTCAGATTTATACGTCAAGCCTCAGACCACAAGGGGACTCAGCCTTGGAGAAAGCCAAGCAATCATCATCTGGAGCAAAACGTCCTCTAATGCGAAGAGCACAATGCAATGGAACCCTTGGGAAAAGTTCCCGGAAATGACCAAGATTGGATGAATGAGAGTCAGAGAAATAATTTTCTAAAGGCATTTGAAGAGCTTAAAATACAACCTCATTCATAATCATAACTGTCCAAAGAAAAATGAGATATCGCTTTAATTTATAAAATCATTCCTTAAAAAATAAAGAATGAAATTGCAAAATGCATGTTATTGGATAGTCATACAAACCAGACTGATAATCTCCAGACCAGCGACGATGCTAAAGCTATACATATTCATTCTACATCAACAAAGGGGAAAAGGATATTAAGAACAAACTTACTTAGAACAATTGATAGCAAAATAGATAAAAGAATCAATATAGAAACAAATCTGTGGCAGTTCCATGAATCTGCATCAAGACCCAGGGAATTAATCTTAAACTCCTGGTTTTTTTGTTGTTGTTGGTCTGTTTTGTTTATTTTTGTTTTATTTTGGGTGGGATTGGGGCAGTAAGCCCGTGACATAGGTTCTGCCTTATTTGAGATTGCCTCAGACATTAAGATTGTTTTCAGCCTGTTGCCACATAGGGGGGAAGGTGGACATCAATCTCATCAGCTTTAAGGAGCCAGGGAACGCAACTGAGAATAAAAGCAGTTGAATTAATATATCATAAATACCTATCCTCTATTTGTCTCCTTTTTGCTTGATTTTTATGGAAATATTATGCATGTGAGAAAATAACATAACACTGGGCGCCTAAGGAGCATTTCTTTTTACTAAAAATGAGGAAAGAGGTTGACGCCAAAAGAGGTATGAATATAATCCAAAACAAGAAGGCAGGCAGTCATAAATAAATGTGGATTTCATGAAGTTTGCCAGATAAATATACCTGTAAAAACAAAACTTAGAAAATTATTTACAAAGGTATCTTGAGCCTGACTGGACATAAAACATAATTTAATAGAAAAATATAAGCTAAGATTGTATCAAAGTCTGTAGAGATTTCTGTTACTTTATTCATAATAATATATGGAAAGGAAAATCTAAAACCACATTAAATTACAGAAATTCAAAATATGGTTTGAAGTTTCACAAACATACAAAATAAATTTTAAATTTGTTTTTCATAGTTGAAAACAGCAGTTCTTACAGGGTATGTCAGTCAAAGCATAGTGCGATGCTCAGTTAAATATAGTCATTTTCAAACATTAAAATTGTGTATTAAATAAATTTAACTTTTCTCTTAATATCCCTTTGTCTCATCTTCAGTCTAAACTATAGACCCTGTTACTTAGGTACATCTACTCTCTAAATGTACTAGACTCCTTTAAATATTCACTCATCTGGTGAGTAAAGAGGTTTGGGAGATTCTTTGATTTGTATTTAAAATTGAGGAGTAATGTTCCAGTTCTAAGTGAGAATGTTTTCAACTTTTCCCCATTCAGTATGATGTTGGCTGTGGTTTGGTCATAAGGATACACACTGTCACCACTTTTATTCAACATAGTGCTGGATGTCCTAGCCAGAGCAATCAGGCAAGAGAAGGAAATCAAGGGTATCCGAATGGGGAAAGAGGAAGTCAAACTATCACTCTTTGCTGATGATATAATCTTATATCTAGAAAACCTCAAAGATTCTGCCATGAGACTACTGGAACTGATAAATGAATTCAACAAAGTCTCAGATTAAAAAATCAATGTACACAAATCAGTAACATTTCTATACACCAACAATAGGCAAGCTGAGAATCAAATCAAAGACTCAATACCTTTCACATAGCAACAAAGAAAATAAAATACCTGGGAATATATTTAACCATGGAGGTGAAGGATCTCTACAAGGAAAACTACAAATCACTGAGGAAGGAAATCACAGAAGATGTGAACAAATGGAAAAACATATCATGCTCATGGATCAGAAGAATCAACATTGTTAAAATGCCCATACTACCTAAAGTGATTTGCAGATTTAATGCAATCTCCATCAAAATACCAACGTCAATTTTTTTGCAGATCTAGAAAAAATAATTCTATGCTTCATATGGAACCAGAGAAGATTCTGTATAGCCAAAGCAACCTTAAGCAAAAGGAACGAGTTGGGAGGCCTCACTTTACCAGACTTCAAGCTATTAAACAAGGTCACAGTAACCAAAACAACATGGTACTAGCACAAAAATAGAGACATGGACCAACGGAACAGAACAGAGAACCCAGATATAAAACCATCCACATATTGCCATCTGATCTTTGACAAATCAGACAAAAACATACACTGGGGAAAAATAATACAATAAATGGTCTGGGAAAATTGTATAGCCACATGCAGAAGATTGAAACGGGATCCTTATCTCTCACCTCTCACAAAAATTAATTCAAGGTGTATGACAGACTTAAACCTAAGATGTGAAACTATAGGAATTCTAGAAGCAAATGTTGGAAAAACTCTTCTAGATATCAGCCTAGGTAAAAAATTTATGAGGAAGACTCCAATGGCAATCACAGCAACAACAAAAACTAATAAATGGAACTTGATCAAATTAGAAAGCTTCTGCACAGCTAAGGAAACAATCAATAGAACAAATAGACAACCTAAAGAATGGGAGAAAATATTTGCATGCTATACATCCAATAAAGGGATAAGAACCAGATTTGACAAAGAACTCAAGCAAATCAGCAAGAAAAAAATTAAACAACCCCATTAAAAAGTGGGCAAAACATATGAACAGAAGTTTTTCAAAAGAAGATAGCCAATAAACATATGAAAAATGCTCAAGGTCTCTAATTATCAGGGAAATGCAAATCAAAACCACAATGAGATATCACCTAACTCCAGTGAGAATGGCTTTTATCAAAAAGTCCCAAAACAACAGATGCTGGCATGGATGCCAAAAGTAAGGAACACTCTGTACACTGTTGGTGGGATTGCAAACTAGTACAACCTTTATGGAAAATAGTATGGAGATACCTCAAATTGTAGAATGGAAAAAGTGAGAGAAGGTGAGAGGGGTATGAGGGATGAAAAATTACCTGTTGAGTACAAGGTATGCTACTAGGGTGATAGGTACTCTAAAAGTCCATATTTCACCATTACACAACATATCTATGTAATAAAACTCCACTGATGCTCCCAAAATCTATTGAAATATAAAAAAAGAAAACTCCTCTTTGAGCTTATAAGGATGAATATATTTTCATGTCATACCAACTTTAACTACATAAATATTTGTGTTATTCTACATTTATATAGTTGTTTGCTAAAAATTGAAAAAAATCCATACACACATTAACTTTATTGTGTTATAATTTAATAGATTAAAACACAGATCCTGAATGTATAAAGTGTAAATAAATGAAAATACTCATGTAGCCACTGTCCCAGTAAAGATACAGAATATTTTCACTACTCCAGAAATTATCCCTTATCCCACTTTTGCATAAAATTTCCCTTCTCCTGAACCCCAAACTGCCAATAAGCTGGTTCCTAGCACTATGGATTAATTTTGCCTGTGCTTGAGTTTCATACAAATAGAATCATACACTTGTACTCATTTGTATTTCACTTATTTTGCTTACAATAATATTTGATAGATTCACTCATTCTGTTGTCTGTATCAGTAGATTATTCATTTTTCTTTCTAAGAAGTATTCCATTATATAAATGTACCATACTTGGCTCATCTGTTTGTTTTTTGATAGTCATTTTTTTGATGTTCATCTAGACTTATTTTTATAGACATGTTCATATTTATCTTCAATAAATACCTAGGAGCGGAATTGCTCATTTATATGCTGGAAGTAGCTTAATTATGTAAATAACTGCCAAACAGTCTTCCAAAGTGCCTGAATATATTGCTTTCTTACCGGTAGTAACATATGAGAGTTCCATTTCCTCTACATCTATTAGTTATCTAGTGCCACATAATAATTTACCCTCAAACTTAGCAGCTTGAAACAACATTCATATAATATCACATAGCCCCTGGGGTTCAAGGATCTGGGCCTCTGCCATGTGTTCTCTCATAATGCTGCAATCAAAGTGTCAAGGCTGGAGTCCCATCAGAAGGTTCTACTGAGGATGTTCCAGTTCCAGGCTCACTTACATTGCTGTTGGTAGGATCTGATTTTTTGATGACTGCTGGACTGAGGGCCTTAGTTTCTTGCTGGCTAGTGACTGGAGGCTGCCCTCCGTTCCCTGCTACATTGGCCTCTCCAAACTGGCAGCTTACGTAACCAAAGCCAGTGATAGAGAATCTGCTAGCAGAACAGAAGTTGCCAGTTCTCGTAACCTAATTTTGAAAGTTACATCACTTCAACATTGCCATATTCTACTGATTAGAAGGAAGTTATTCAAGAGTAGGCGGTTACACAAGAGCATGTGAGAGTGATATGAGAATGCGAGGATCATTCAGGGTCATCCGAAAGGCTACCCATCACAACATCCCACCAGTCCTTCTGATTTTAGGTATTCTAATCAGTGTGAGGTATTACTTTGTGGTGCTAATTTTCATTTTCCTGAAGAATAATGAATGCTTATTTGCCATTTCTGTATCTTGTTTTGTGAAATTTCTGTTCCAATATTTTGCCCAATTTTTAGAAGTTGAATTTCATTTTTTGGCTTGTAGAAAGTCTTTATATATTATGGACAAAGTCCTTTGTCAGACATATACATAGCAAATATTATCTCCAAGTCTGAGGCTTTCGTATTTATTTTCTAATAGTTTCTTGTGAAGAACAGAGTTTCTAATTGTGATCAAATTCAACTTATTTTTTTTTTTCTTTTCTGTTTGGGCTTTTTATGTCTTGTCCAGGAAATCTTTGCCCACCCCAAATTTGCAAATATAATCTCCTGTATGTTCTTGGGGAAGTTTTATGCTTTTAGCTGTTATCTTTATACCTGTGGATTATCATAAGTTAATTTTTGTGCATGCTATGAAATAAAGGTGAAATTTTACTTTTTTTCCAAAAAGATATCCAGTTGATGATCCAGCACCATTTATATGAAACATTGGATCCTTTTGCCATTTATTTGTATTAGCACCTTTTCCAGAATTTGCTTAACTATATATGCATGGGCCAATCTAGATTCTCTATCCTGTTCTATTGATCTATATGCTTGTCATATACCGATGTCACATTGATTATGGTTTATAATAAGTCTTAACAGTGCTAAGACTAGTTAAGGAAGTAAAAGGCTTTCAATTTTATTCTTTTAAAAATTGTTTTTGCTCTCCCAGATGCTTTACATTTCCAAATAAATTGTGAATCACTTTGCTAATTTCTATACAGAAAATCTGTTGGAGCTTGATTGAGATTTTGATGAATTTCTCAAAAATATTTTATACATTAGAGTGCTTTTATGAGTTTTAGATTCATTTGATACTTTACAAATGATTTTCTTAATTTAAATTAATTTTTTCAAATTGACACATAATAATTATGCATATTTATGGGGTACATATTGATGTTTTGATGCATATAATGTACTGTGATAAGATAAGGGAAATTATGATATCCATTATCTCAAAAATGTATCATTTCTTTATGTTGGGAACATTCATTATCCTCCTTCTAGCTATTTGAAACTACATGAAATGTTATTGTTAACTATAGTCATCCTACAGTGATATAGAACACTAGAACTTATTTCTCATATCTAGCTGTAATTTTGTGTCCTTTAACAAATGTCTTCCTTCTCTCTCTTCCCCCTACCCTTCCCAGCCTCTAGTATTCTTTGTTTATGTGTGTGTGTGTGTGTACACATACACACATACGTATCACATTTTCTTTAACCATTCACCTACTGTTGGACACCAAGGTTGGTTACATATTTTGTTTATTGTGAATAGTGCTGCAATAAACATGGGGGTGTATATGTCTCTTTGATATACTGATTTCCTTTCCTTTGAATAAATGCCAGTGGATGGATTCCTGGATCAGATAGTAGTTCTATCTGTAATTTTCTGAGGAACTTCCATATTGTTCCCCATCATGGCTGTACTAGTTTACATTCTGACCAACAGTGTATAAAAGTTCCCTTTTCTCTGCATCCTCATTAGCATTTGTTATTTTTTGTCTTTCTGACAATAGCCATCCCAACTGTGGTGAAATGATACTTCATTGTGGTTTCTATTTGCATTTCCCCGATGATAAGTGATGTTGAATACGTTTTTGTTTACCTGTTGGCCATTTGTATGTCTTTTGAGAAATCTCTGTTCACATCATACTCCTATTTCTTAATCATAAACAATTTTAACATTCATCCCAAAAGAAAAAAATATAGAAAATAGTCAGAAAATTCCTAAAATAAAGACTAATATATTAGGTCATTAAATATGAAATGTTTAATTTCAAATCAAAAGTTTAGTTTATTATATCTCAAACAAGAAGCAGTACAATTAATCAAAGTATGTGCCTAAAGTATTGACACAGTTCTGCCATCTTAATGGTAGCTTGCTTATGCCAGCAGTGAAGAAGCCTGGAGAGCCTGTGGCGATGAAATTGTGAAAGGCATTTTCCACAGCTTGTTGAGAATTAAATATTTTTCCTTGCATGAAGTGGTCCAAAGCCTGGAAGAAGTGGTAATCAGTTGGTGCAAGGTCTGGTGAATATGGTGGATGACAGAGAGTTTCCAAGTCCAGCTTTTGTAGCTTGAGCAGCATTATTCTTTGTGATATGTGGTCTTGCAAGAGAATTGGTCTATCTCTATTGACAAATTTCGGCTGCTTAATCGCAAGCATCCTCATCATTTTGTCCAATCTGTTGCAGTAGACATCCGCTGTAATCGGATGATTACATTACATGATTACATTTCATGAAGCTGTAGAGGATAATACCAGCACTGGACCACCAAACAGACACTATTAGCTTTTGTTGATGAATATTTAGTTTTGGACTGTTTCAGCAGTAGTCATCTTTATCTAACCATTGTGCTGAATGCTTGTGATTGTCAAAAATAATCCATTTTTCATCACACATAACAATATGTGCAGAAATAGTTCGCCTTTATGTCGTGACAGCAAAAAGAGGTAAGCTTCGAGATGATTTCTCTTCTGAAGCTCGTTTAATTCATTCAGTACCCATCTATCCAGCTTCTTTACCTTGCCTATTTGTTTCAAATGGTCCAATATTGTTGGAATAGTAATGTCAAACTTCGCTGCTAATTCACGCGTAGGTTGACAGGATTCACTTCCACCACAGCTTTCAGCTCATCGTTATCCATCTTGGTCTCAGGTTGCCCACATGGCTCAGTTTCAAGAGTAAAATCACCGAAATGGAACTTCTCAAACCATCAACGTACTGTGCATTCATTAACCACATCCTTCCCAAACACTTTGTTGATGTTTCGACTGTCTGCGCTGCATTGGTTCCACAATGAAACTCATATTCAAAAATAACACGAATTTTTGTCTTAGCCATGGTTTCACAAATATTGCTCTAAAAAAACTTTGAGAGGTAATCACAAGCCAAAATGTACATTTGAAAGAAAGAGGGAGTACCTTCACAATAAAAAAAAAAGAAGTATAAAGTGAAATGTCAGAGACATCAACTGTCAAAGTTAGTACTTCAGGAAATCGGACATTCCATACTTAATAACCTAATAGAAAGATATTTACCCAATTATCAGAATACATTATAATAAATTTAATTTTTAAATACTGTTAATAAAGAATAATATAGAAAGATTAATCTAGAGATAAAATAGACTAGTAAAGACTAATATAGAAAGATATCTAAAATTAATACTAATAAAGAAAGATTATCACCCATTTGTCAAAATACATTATAATAAATTTCATTAAATAATATGGCACCAGTGCAAGACTGATAAATGTAACTAAAGAATCAAGGACTATATACTCACATATCACTTTTTGTTTAATTTTAAAATTTTGACATAAAAAAATTGTCAAAGTAAAAAAATATCACAAAGATGCAATTGATAATAGTACTATTCTAAATTATAATGCATAAATATCCCAAATTCTATATGGTGCAAATATTTTTTTAAAAATGACAAATCAAAGAATATTCTATAATATTATCATAGGTAAAAATTTAAGAAAGCAGTGTACAAATCTGTATTAAAAAGAAAAATTCTGAAGGTAAATGTAGCCCAAGAACATAAACAAATAATTCACAAAAGAATTACGATTTGCCAATAAAATTCAACATAAGTCAAGCACATTAACAAATCAACCCAAATAAAAACAGTAATAGAATATTTTTGCCCTCTGATAGCTAAATAAGAAAAAATAAACTCTAGAGCTCTAGGATTTATAATCTTGATACGAAAATCATGTCTCTAATAACTTAAAGTTATGTAACCTATATATCAGGCAGTTTTACAGTATTTACATATTTACCAATGTTTAAAATGTGCATATCATTTGCCCCAGCTGTTTTATGTTAATAAACATAACCTAAGACAATAACACAGAAGAATTGTGTGTGTGTGCACACATATATACTAATATATACAAACACAAGAATGATCATTACAGTGTGGCTTGTAATATCAAATAAATGTCCACATTCTAAAAGTTCTTTCATAGGACATTAGTTTAATAGCTTAAACACATTCATAAGAGGGTGAATACTTTGCCATTTTAAAATAGTTTGATTTATATGCTAGTTGGCATAATAAAAGACTACACCTTATGTTTGAATAAAAGAAAAGGTTCTTGAAAAATTACATCATAATATGATCCTTTTATATTTGTGTGTATGCATAAAAAATATAGTTAAAATCATGTTAATAGTAGTTTTATCCTGACTAGGATTTAGGTAGATTTTAGTTCCTTTTATACTACTTTTAATTGCTTAGAATTTTAAGTTATTTTTTATAAGTAAAAATAACAGGCAAGGAATATGAAAACAGTTTTAGTAATTAAATACATGAGAAAAATTAATGGCCAATAAGTGTATGAAAATATAGTCAAATTCAGTAATTATCAAGAAAGTATATATTTCAAGAAAGTAGGGCATATAAATTTCCCTCATCATTTTACTTTCGTAATTTTTATATGATATAATTCAGTATGGAAAATGGTTATGGGAAGTGCATAATTTCATACATTGCTAGTGAAAGACTTAAATTGGTACTGCTTTTCTGGTTGGCAACTTCAAATCTCTAGCGAAATTTAGAGTGTGTGTGTCATTTGATCTAGCAAATTTCCTTATAGGCATATATCTAAAACTATTTGCAATGTGCACAAAGAGACTTGTACAGCCATATTCTCTATGGTGGTGTTTGCCGTAGTAAAACTTCAGAAAGATACTAAAAGGCTACTCTGACAAGAGTTAAAGACATTACTGTACAAGCATACTGTGGACTACCGTGTAGTAATTATGAAATAATCAGTGCTACATGAATTGACAAGGAAATAGCTCTAAGACATATATTTATGTATAAAAGTAACTTAGAAGAAATTAAGCAGCTTTCTATTAAAATGTGATTAACAAAGATGAAAATACGTTTTCTTAATTTTAAATGTTTACTGGGACACACACAAAATTCTCAAATGTTTACCTCTGATGTAGGAAATGCAAAACAAAGTGAACGAGAATTTTCTAAATATCTGTAGCTTCCTCTTTATTTTTAAAGATTTCATAAGAAAAATATGATCCTATCTATAAAATATGCCAAATATTTTTTTAAAACTTAAAATGAATATTGGACATGATTTCCATAATGTCAAAAATGCTTTACTTTCTCTGCACAATTTGTTTTTTTTCTTCAGATGTGGATGAAGAGACAACTCTCCAAACTAAAAGAACAGTTTATCACTGCAGGTTACATGGTACTTTTATAAGCAAGGAAATGCCCTATTTGTAGGATTCTCTCACATACTGAAATATCATAATATTAATATACACAGATATGAATCATTGCAGCATCTTTTATGATAGTGTCATTAAGTTTATAGAGCATACTACACAGAAAGTTTTATAACAGTTTTCTTCATGTAAGTTTGAGGCGCTGGTACCCTTCTTTTACATAGTCTTAAAATGAAATCAGTTGTTCGAAATTACACAGAGGTAAACATGGATAATATCTTAATCCTTTTAAAATATAGTAATTATAATTAATAGTTAAAGTTTGGGAAGCAAAGACCCTTTAAAAAACAATGTATATTACAAGTCCAATTATTTAAATGGAACTAAGAAACTATAATTTTTCTACTGTTTAGTAATTGAGGAGAGAATGAAAGGTCACTTTGACAACAGAAGATAGCAAAATAAAATGTTAATGAATAGTAATTTTTCTAATCATTATAAAAGGTACTAATTCTAAAATATGTAAGATAAATACCGAATTTTCAAATCATATGACAATTAAGTAATAAACATTCATTTCTTTAATACATATTTCAAAGTATTGATTTTGGTAATAAACTAATTTGTTTTTGAAATTAATGTGACTAGTGGAGCCCAAAGTTAGGTTTCTCTATCTTGCTTTTATTTTTTGGCAATGGATACAACAAAAATTGGAAGATTATACGGGAAATTGTTGAATAACTCTCTTTCCCCCATCCTATTATCTGAACCAGTTGGAAACTAAAGAACAAGAAGTCAAATGGAGAGAAAAATATTGGCGTTATTGTTTATAAGTTTATAGTGGAGAACATGGTTTGGTTGCAAATTAACACAAGACTTCCTCATATTGTTATACTCAAAACCTTTCTTAGGCATAGCGGACAACAAAAGGGTTCTTAATATGGGAATCTGTTCCTTATAAAACTCAATTCGCAGAGGAGCAAGCAACTTGGGCGACTGGCTCCCAGGGAGCTGCTCTCTATCTGCACAGCTTCTTCTGTCGAACAATGAGTGACTCTGCCTCTCCTAGGTGAAAACGTACAAGAACCCAGTAGTGTTTAAGAAAAAATATTAATACTATTGTATAGAAATATAAGGCGTGGGGAAAACTATCTATCATTAGTCAATATTCTTAACCATGTATAAATATGGGGTTTAAGCTCTCCTATGTTTACCTGTATTTTTCTACTTTTCTTGGAGAGGTTATAAGTACCATATAATTGCCATTCCGTTCCTACATTCACAAGACCCCACTGACCCCAAATTAATCAATTCACCTTTGTGTATATTCCAAGAATTGCTGGTTAGTAATTATTTTCTCCAAAAAATTCTAAAATGTGTATCAGTCAATACCAATGTTTTCTTCACCCAAGACTGAAAACTTTCCATATACTATACCTTACCCTACACTGTTGAACAGAGCCTATTGGAGACCTTCCGTAAGGTTAAAGGCTACATAAAGATATTTAAATAATGAAACACAGCTATATAGACAAATGCTGAAATTTTAAATTCAGTTACAATAGTTAAAGCTTCTTAACGTGTTAAAATCCAAGGAAATTAAAGTCCATGATGAAATGATCTCATTCTTATGAGTTAAAGTCCATAGTGAAAAAAAAAATGTATATCTTAAACAAATAAAATTGCCCCCATGTACCATTGTCTTGTTCTACTAACTCTTAACCAGAAGTCCTCGTGACATCTGAGTGGAGGTGCTGTTCCTATATTAACCTGCAGCCTGGCTGCATCTCACTGGATCAGGATGGCTCCTTTATGGTCTAAGAAGTTTTATTAAATCACTGCCAAACCCCGGATGCATTCTTCAATCTTTAAGGTATCTAGGCTCTGTGGCAAAATGGGTGGCTCATTGGACTTCCAGTATCTAAAGCTTTAATAAATGCACATTAATTCCCCATTTCAGGATGCACACTAATCAAATTTAAAGTGCATGTCAGATGCAAACCTGACAGCAGTTATCCCAAGGAAAACTATAATTCCACAACGCAGTATATAGTGTTAGAAGAGACCCTAGAAGAGACTTTAGAGGTATTGATTACTAGAGAGGCAATTCAATTTGCAAATAATTTGAAAAGTTTTTCACAGTATTCCCATTTTTTTTATGTATATAGTATCTGTAGAGATGTCCAATTTTGGGGTGTTGTTGCTGTTGTTCCTCTTCTTCTTTTTCTTTTTGAGATGAGATATTTCTCTGTCCCCTAGGCTGGAGTGCAGTGGCATGATCACAGCTCACTACAACATCCAACCATCCAACTCTCGGATTCAAGCAATCCTCCTCAGCCTCCCCAGTAGCTGCTGGGACTAAGGCACATGCCACCACACCTGGCTATCTTTATTTTTATGTATGAATGTATGTATTTTGTAAACACAGAATCTCACTATGTTGCCCAGGCTGGTCTCAAACTCTTGGCTTCAAGTAATCCTCCTGCCTCGTCCTCCCAAAGTGCTGAGATTACAGCTTGAGCTCGTGTATCCAGCCAGAATATGGGCTTTCTTGATGAATTCTTCATGTGCGCTTGAAAAAAATAATCCATCCTAATATTATTGTTGTTCAATAAATGTCTATTTGGTTGAACTGTCGTAGAGTGTTGTTCATGTCTTCTATTCCCTTATGCATTTTTAACTTATTTTATGATTACCTGAGAGTGGAGTGTTGAAGTTTCCAAATATAATTGGAGATTTGACTATGAGTTTTTCCTTTCAGTTCCAGATTCGTGTATTTTGAGGCTATTTTGTTAGGTCCATACATATTGTGACTGCATTCCTTCCTGGTAAATTAGCCCATTAATATTATGGAATTTTCTGGCTGTACCCAATAATGTTATTTGTTCTGAAATCTACTTTGTCAGATATAGAGCCGCATCAACTTTATTTTGATTAGTGTTGGCAATATTATTTTAATTTTCTTTACATTTAAAATAGATTTCTTCTATGTAACTGGGTCTTGATATTTTATCCAGTCTGACAATTCCTACCCTTTAGGAGGTTTTTTTAGGATTTTTACATTTATTGAATTATTGATGTGTTTAGATTTAAATATACCATCTTACTGGTTGTTTTCTGTTGGTCATATCTCTTCTCAGTGCCTCTTCTTTTCCGCCTTCCCTTGGGTTTGTGATTTTTGTTATTCCCTTTTATATCCATATTTGGCTTATAAATTATGCCACCTTCTATATGTAATCAGTGCTCTCTTGTTTACTCTCAATCTATCTTAACTTAGTAAAATCTGCTTTCTAAAGATATTAAAACACTTCACATAGAGTGTAAGTATCTTAGATGAGTGTACTTCTAATTCCTTCTTCTTGTTCTTTTTGCTATTGTTGTCATATATGTTTACATATATTATAAATTCCACAGTGCATTATTCTATTTTTGTTCTAGACAGAAATTTCAATCCAATGCAATTTTTAAAATTTCTTTTACCTACTTCCTTTTTAAAATTCTCTTCATTTCTTTCTGTAGATTCAACTTTCCCTCATACCTTGTTTGAAAAACTTCTTTTATAAGATTTATTTTATTTTTAATTGGCACCTAATAATTTGCATATTTAAAGGATATGATGTGATTTTTGATACATGCATACATTATGTGATGATTAAATCAGGGTGTTTAGCATATCCATCACCTTAAACACTTAACATTTCTTTGTGCTAAGAACAGTTAAAATTCTTTCCTCTAGTTATTTTGAAATATACTTTATAGTTAACTATAGTAACCATACTGTGAAACAGAACACCAGAACTTATTCCTCCTAGCTAATTGTAAATCCGTACCCTTTGACCGATCTCTCTCCATCTCCCCCTCCCCAATACACTTCCCATCCTCTAGTAACCACTTTTTGACTCTATACTTCCATGAGATCAGTTTTTTTATATCCCACAAATGAATGAGATTGTGCGGTGGTCGTTCCTCTGTGCCTGGCTTATTTCATGTAACATAATGTCCTCTGGATTCAGCCATGTTGCCACAAATGACAGGATTTCATTCTTTTTAATGCTGAATAGATTCCTGCAATGTATATGTACCATGTTTTCTTTATACATTCACCCATTGATGGACTCTTAGATTGATTGCGCAGCTTGGCTATTGTGAATAGTGCTGCAATAAATATGGGAGTGTAGTTAGCTCTTCGAAATTCTGATTTCATTTCTTTTGTATAAATGCCCAGTGGTGGTATTGCTGGATCACGTGGTAGTTCTATTTCTAACTTTTTTGTGGAAACTCCATACTGTTTTCCATAATGGTTGTACTAATTTGCATTCTCACCAATAGTTAATGAGGGTTCCCATTTCTCCACATCTACAAGAACATTTACCTGTCCTCGTTTTGATAATAACCATTCTAACTGGAGTAAGGAGATATCTCATTGTAGTTTTAATTTGCATTCCCTTGTTGATTAGTGATGTTGAGCATTTCTTGTATACCTGTTGGCCATTTGTATGTTTTTTTCTGAGAAATGCCTATTAGGGTCTTTTACCCATTATTTAATCAAATTATTTGTTTTTTGCTATTGGGCTGTTTTAGTTCTTTATATATTCTGTATATTAACCTCTTGTCAGATGCATAGTTTGCAGATATATTTTTCTGATTCTATAGGTTGTCTCTTCACTCTGTTAATTGTTTTCTTTGTTGGTGCAGAAGATTTATAGTTTGATATAATTCCATTTATCTATTTTGCTTTTGTTACCTGTGTCTTGAGTTCTTATCCAAAAAATCTTTGCCCAGACCAATGTCATGAAACATTTTCCCTACTTTTTTCTAGCAGTTTTATAATTTGGGGTGTATATTTAAGTCTTTAATTCAGTTTGAGTTGGTTTTTGTATGCGGTGAGAGATACGGGTCTAGTTTTATTCTTCTGCATGTGGATAGCCAGTTTTTCCAGTACCATATATTGAAGAGACTGTCCTTTTCCCAGTATGTGTTCTTGGCTCCTTTGTCAAAATTCAGATGGCCATAAGCACATGGGCTTATTTCTGTGTTCTCTGTTTTGTCTCATTTGTCTATGTGTCTGTTTTTATGCTGATACCATGCTGTTTGGGTTACTATAGCTATGTAGTATATTTTGAAGTCGGGTAGTGTCATGCTTTCAGCTTTGTTCTTTTTGCTCAGGATTGCTTTGGCTATTCAGGGTCTTTTGTGGTTCATTATGAATATTAGGATTGTTTTTTCTATTTCTGTGAAGAATGTCATTAGGATTTTGGTAGGGATAGCAATACATCTGTAGATTGCTTTGGGAAGTATGGACATCCTAACAATATTAATTCGTCCAATCCAAGAACACAGAGTGTTTTTCCATTTATCTGTTCTCTTCAATTTCTTCCACCAATGTTTTATAGTTCTCATTGTAGAGATCTTTCAACTCCTTAGATAAATTTCTTCCTAGGATCTTTGTTTTTTTTGTTTGTTTGTTTTTGTTTTTAATAGCTGTTGTAAGTGGGATTGCTGTCTTGATTTCCTTTTCAAATAGTTTGCTGTTGGCTTACAGAAATGCTATTGATTTTTATATGTTCACTTTGTATCCCACAAGTTTACTGAATCTGTTTATTAGTTATAACATTTTTGGTGAAATATTTAGAATTTTAATATATGAGATCATGCCATCTACAAAAAGACAATATGACTTCCTCCTTCAAAATTTTGGTTCCCATTATTTCTTTTTATTGTCTAACTGCTGTGGTTAGGACATCCAGTACTATGTTGAATAAAAGTAATAAAAGTGGACATCCTTGTCTTATTCCAGATATTAAAGGAAAAGCTGTCAATTTTTTCCCTGTTTAGTATGATGTTGGCTATGGGTTTGTCATATATGGTTGCAGTCCCCAATCCACAGGCCGCAGACCAGTACCAGTCTATGGCCTGTTAGGAACCAGGCCGCACAGCAGGAGGTGAGTGGCAGGCAAGGGAGGGAAGCTTCAGCTGTATTTACAGCCGCTACCCATCATTTGCATCACTGCATAAGCTCCACCTCCTGTCAGATCAGCAGGGGCATTACATTCTCATAGGAGCGAGAACCCTACTATAAACTGAGCATGCAAGGGATCTTGTTGCATGCTCCTTATGGGACTCTAATGCCTGATGATCTGAGGTGGAGCTGAGGTGGTGATGCTATGGCTGGAGAGTGGCTGCAAATACAGATCATCATTAGCAGAGGGGTTTGAGTGCACAATAAATATAACGCTCTTGAATCATCCCCAAACCATCCCCCGTACCCCCATCAGTGGAAAAATTGCCTTCCATGAAACTGGTCCCTGGTGCCAAAAAGGTTGGCCACTGCTGATATATGGCCTTTATTGTTTTGATATATGTTTCTTCTATACCCTATTTGTTGAAAGTTTTTATCATGAAGAGATGTTGAATTTATCTAATTCTTTTTCTGCTTCTATTTAAATGATCATAGGGTCATTGTCTTTGGTTCTGTTAATGTGATATAATTAATATCATGCTTTTAAAGTTTTCTGTAATGTAGATCTACTGGCAATGATTTTCTGTTTTTGTTTGCCAAAAAAAGGTTTTACTTTGCCCTGAGTTTTGAAATATAGTTTCACTGGTTACTGAACTCTATAGCAACAGCTTTTTACCATTTAGCACCTTGTATCACTTTATTGATTTATGATTTTCAGAATTTCTGACAAAAATTCTGCTATCATTCTTATCTCATTCCCCTGGATGTAATGTCTTTTTTTCTGACTGCCTTCAAATTTTTCTTTTTCTCTTTGCTTTCAGCATATGACTATGGCATGTTTATATGTGATTTTTGTTTGTTTGCCATTTTTATCTCAAGCTTCTTATATCTCTAACTTGATGTCTCTCATTATATTTGAAAATTGCTTCTTATAACCGTTATTTGATGTTTTTATTATATTTGGAAATTATCAGTTATTATCTCTTCAAATCTTTATTCGGTCCTGTTCTCTCTCTCTTATCCTTCCTGGACTCCAAATGAATGTATATTAAACCATTTTATATTGTCCCACAGCTCTTCGATACTCTATTCTGTGTATTTTTTTAATTATTTGTATCTCTGTATTTTAATTTGACATTTTCTATTGCTAGGTCTTCATGTTCACAGATTCTTTACCTAGCTAGGTAACTATATAGAGTTTTCAGATGAGCCCCTAAAAGGAATTTTTCGTATATGATATTGTTTATAGCACTTCCCTTTGGCACTTTCTTATTTTCATTTCTCTGCTGAAATTGCCCGTATGTTCAGGCCTGTTGTCCACCTTTTCTTCTAGATCTTTAGCATATAAACCATAGATATTTTAATTCCTCTCTGATAATTCCAACATCTGAATCTGGTTATGTTGATAGATATAATTCTTAAAAATGTTTTTCTTTTTACTTTGCTTTTTTGTTCCTTGTAATTTTTTATAGATTGCTTTTTTTCCCCAATAACTGAATCTATATTTTAGCTGTTTTCACTAATTAAAGCACTGTGGACTACAGAATTCTGATAAAGTTCCCTCTCATTTCATCTTTGTGTTTTAAGACTGGCACATGTGTTATTCACAGACAAGCCAAAGCGACCTGTTCACAAAGCAAATCTTGTATCAGCAAAAGGCCTCAGAGTCCCTGCATCATTTTATTGATACCCAGCACAGGTTTTCTGCTGTTGGCCTAAGGCCCCCTATGCCCTGCCTGCCATTTTTTAATAACCTACATATATAATCAAGACACTATAACAGTAGCCTTTTGGCTATATAAAAACATCTTATCACTTTATATCATAACATCACAAGCTTAACCCAATAAGTCACTTGTTTAGATATTCCGGATAAAATTCAAATATACAAATGGAGGCAACACAACAAAAACAAAAAGGAGTGAGCATTGCCTGCTATGGATGATTACTTGATGCCGAGGTCAAGACCTGTTAAGGCCTATGTCTGCACATGAAATACCTCTTGCTTTGCTCACTCCAGAATTTTCAGTCCCTCCATATATATTTTGTTTCGAAAACAACACTTTTAGTCTGTGTTCTCAGTGTTCTTGGCCAATGAAACAGGTCCTAACACCTTCTGAATTGATCTTGTTTTCCAAAATCACAGAGCCTTTTCACAAAATCTATGGCATAGTCAAGAGTTTCATTGTTCCCCACCTTCCTCAGTGAAGGACACTCTTATAACTTTGACTCAAACTGTATGAAAGCAAATTATATAACCAAAACATGTATACCCCTGTAAATCTATGAACTCAGAAAAAACAATTTCATTGTACTGATACTAAAATAGAGAGAGAAAGGAAGAGATAGCTCATGCTCATTTTTTGATGCTGAATTCACCAAGGAAATAATTTCATTTTTCTGCAGAGAAGAATCCATAGGGAGTAAGTTGTATGGAAGGTTTAGGAAAAGTCCCTTCTCAAAGAAACCTGAGCAGATAAAAAGAAGCACCCCAACCCTCTAACACAATATGCGATTGTGAACATTCGGTCTTTTTCCTAGGTTTCTCCATGAGGAAGAACCTCACTGATGGGACTCCTGTAGTTGCCTGTGCTTGTGACTATCTTTAATAGAGACAAGGTAAGTGCAATGAAATGAGCTCCTGTCCAAGTGACATTGAGTTTCCTTTCCCATCAGTAGACCCCCATAGTTTGAATCTGATAGGTAACAGATGTGGGGTCGGTCATCAGCCACTGCATAAGGATAACCGGAAGACAGTACTGCAACAGCCCCTTTGCCTGACTTCAAAGGGGGAACCTCTGCTCTTGTTGCCTTGCTGTTTTACTTAGGAGGTAAAGAGGAGTTAGTTATCAGTTACTTCTTCATTGATGTTACAGGAAGAGATAGGTAGTCCCAGATTTTCCAATTTGTGAAACTTCTGATATAATTTTAGAATGGCTTTTGTTCATATGTTTTATTTAAAAATAATTTCATTTTTTCTTAATTTTTGATTACAGTAACTTCTAGATTTTGCTTCACCCTTCTGTTTATATGACATAAAATATAAACACCTTTGAACTTTATGTGTGTAAACACAGAACCTTTGTGCACATTTACCTAACAAAGTATGTTTCATAGCCCAGACAATAATCTCATTTAAGGTATTCTAAAACTTTAATTAGTGAAAGTAATACAATAACCAAAACAGTATTTTTGGGTAAATGTTTTCTAAATGATTTTGTTTGATTAATTCATTTTCAACTTTTCTTTGTGTAAGTTTGGAAACTTAATGGACTGGCTAGTCTCGATCACATCAGCTAGCATTTCTAAGTCATTTGTAAAGTTGCTTTAGCTTTGAAAGTGATTAAGATGTACTTCTTGTGATAACATTTATGTCTAGTGGTGATGGTATCATCATTTTCCAGAATGAAATAAATTCTGGCTGCCATAAAATATATTCATTCACACAGGTCATTTTTTATAGTAGCATTAATTCAGTTGTTTGTATGGTCATTTTTCTTATTCTTTCAGCTCTTATTTTAAAATTGATATAGTCCTTCTAATTTTTTAAAGGTAATATGCACACACATATTTCTAGGCAAAAACAGACACAACACACATACATGTGCACAAACAAACACACACACATACAAATCCTGAACTTTAAATAATCTAAATGATCACATGTTAACCTATTTTTATGTAAGGAGTAGAAGAGTGAGTATAAATAAAAAAAAATTAAAGAAAAAAATTCTTTCAGTAGCTGACAACATAGATTTAGGCTTAAATTAGAAGATAGTCATGATTTTTTTCCAGGTCATTTTTTATGAATAAATGCATTCATGCATGCTGCTAATTGGCATAAGAATTTCACATAGAATTATTTGATATTTGTAATTATCTATAGTATTAGCAAATCAAGGGACAAGCAGATCAGCCAAGTTATTAGAAATGAGAGCATTTTTGAGATAATCTTTCAGTGTAATAGTGAAACAATAGGTCAAAGTCATCCACCTATTGATTCATGGTGACAACAAGTATCATAGTTATGACCATAGACACTGGATTTAGTTTGAGTCCTGCCTTTAATACTACCGACATTAATGCCTGGTTTTTTCCCAGGGTAATAATATCACATGGCTCACTGGGTTATTATGATAAATAGAAAGTGTAATCAATTAAGGTTATTTATCAATTTGTAAATCCTTGTAAAGTCCCTGAAAGCATAAATACTAGTTTTTCCAAACATCATTATAACCAACTACTGCACCTAACTATCCACATCACCTATGTGGCAGACACTAAGACAGCCTCTGAGTTGCAAAGTTAAATGTTAGTTCCTGCCCACAGGTTGGTCACAGTCTTACAAGATGACAGAGAATTGCAGAGGTAACAATAAGAAAGAGTATGTATTTCTTTCTTTTTTGGTGGGTGAGGCAGAGAAACCCTGAGAAGATTTAGCAAGTAACTCCAAACTTGGATTATCTGCTTGGATTGAGTAGATAAAATTGATTAACAAGAGTTCTGGCAATTCCAAGGAAGGAAATTTCCTTCTGGGCTGAAAATTAGTGTAAGAAAGGGCCCAGATTCAGGACAAATCATACTCTTTAAAGAATTATAAGTAGTAGTTTATATATTTCAAGCACTGATTTATGTGAGAAAGTCAGTAATAAAACGGGAAGCTGTAAAAAAATATATGCACATATATTATGCATATATATTATATATACACACATAATACACACATACTTGTGTATATATACATAGAGCAGTGTGTGTGTGTGTGTGTGTGTGTGTGTATAAAGGATTTAAGATTTTATCCTATCAACTAAAGGGTTCTTTTTTTACAATTTTTATTTTTATTTTTAATTATCGTGGGTACATAATAGTTGTATATCTTTACAGAGTACATGTGATGTTTTGATAGAGACATACAATGTGAATTAATCAAATCAGGGTAATTGGTGTAGTCCTTATCTCAGGCATTTATCATTTCTTTGTAGGAACATTTCAATTCTACTCTTTTAGTTATTTTAAAGTATACCCTATCTTATTATTGATTATGGTCACTTTGTTGTGCTATCAAATGTTGTTCATTCTATTTAACTATATTTTTGTACTCATTAACCATCCCCACTTTATCCCCCTGACTCCCTGCAACCCTTCTCAACCTCCAGTAACATCATTCTATTCTACTCTCCATTGATCTCATGGAGACAGAGAGGAAAGTGTTCTTTTGAAGAGTTTTGGTAGGTTAACAAAATGAGAAGATTTTGAATTTTAAAAAATATAATTTTGACATCAGTATGCTTCAAAGATGGGAGGATTTGGCTAAATTCAGAAAAGACTATGCCTCTTCAGTGTTTTGAATGAAAATCTCTGGATGATGGAAATAGTAATGGCAATAGAGAGGAGAAGTCTCACTCCAGAGTTTAGGGCAAAATCAACTAGATTTTATAAAAAACTGGATATAGAGAAAATTAGAAATGTGAGAAAATAGGACATCTCGATAAGACTATTTACTCTGTCGAGTAACTGGGTCGATAATGGTTCTAGTAACTAAAGAAAATATACAGTAGGTTAAAGAGGAAAATTGAGACCTTGTTTTTTTTTTTTTTTTTTGAGACCTTGTTTTTTAAAAGTTGGATTTCAGAAAGTTATGTTACATCCAAGTAAAAAGGCTCAGTAGGCGGGAGAAAGTACAAGATTTGTGACTCGTATCTATGCAGTCAACAGCAATTTTTTAGGCCGATAGCAAAAGCTACAAGTATAATAAGTCTAACTCCAAAGAAATATGAAAAATGTAAAAAATATGTATATAATTAATTATAGTAGACATTGTGGGTGACTCCAAAACACCTAATCCTCCTCAGATGATCGATCTCAGCCATTCTTCCTGATAGTGTGGATCAGAAATGAGCACGTGACCTGATTCTGGTCATTGAGATGTGAGAAGTCTGATAGTGGAAAGTATTTCTTAACCCTAAGAAAGAGACATAGGAAGAAACCATCTCTTCTATTTTTGAAATGTGAGGCCTCAAAATGCTATAGCTGTCTTTCCATAGTCTGAAGATGAAGTCAACTTAGAAAATACAAGATTTGAAGGACAGAAAGAATATGGTTCCACTGACACTGGGGTCACTTTGAAATTCCTTTGATGTGAGGTTATAAATACTCTTACATTCAAGGTATTTTGAGTACGGGCTTCTGTTACTTGACATTGCAATCCTCATTACTGATTGAGACGATTAATTTTATGCCTTAACTTGACTAGCTTATAGCACCCAAATGTTTGCTTAAAATTAAACACTTGTCTAGATGTGGCTAGAAAGATATTTTTTAATGTGATTAACATTTATAATCAGTTGACTCTAAGTAAGGCAGATTGCCTTCCACAATGTTAGTGAGCTGCATCCAATGAGGTGAAGCCTTAAAAGCAACAACTAAGAGTTCCTGAATGAAAAAGAATTCTGTTTCTTCGAAATTCCACCAGAGTTCTCAGCCTTCAGCTCAAGACTGCAACATTAACTCTTACCTGAATCTCTCACCTGTCAGTGTTCCCCACAGATTTTGTACTTGCCAGTCTGCACGGTCTTGTGAGACAATTCCTTAAAATAAATCTCTGAATAAATATGTATCCTACTAATTCTGATTCTCTGGAGAAATCTAACTAATTCACTGATATGGCAGGTCTATTTCACAATTAGTAATATTATTTCCAAATAATTAATAATTATAGCTGGTGGATAATCAAAATAATTACATAAAATCCATTATATGATTCTTTCTTTTGTGAAAAAAACCTACATTTGGCATGTGCCTGGAGAACCAACAAATTTGAATAATCTTAATCCAGGTTCATTTGACTAAATACTTATTCTTCTAAAACTATTTAGTGTTTTCCAAAATAATAAGTGAATTTTTTATGATTTTTTTTAATTTAAATAGATCCAGGCCTATTTTGCTTAACCCCATTTCTTTTGTGTTCTATGGCTCTGAGTAAGTTCAACATTTTTCTTTTCTAATGACAGGGTTCTTTTATCTACTTTAGTACAAAAGAATTTTCTCACGCTAAGGTTAAAACAATAAGAATGTGCGTCGAATTATGAAGTAATATAATTTTAAACTCACAAATAAATTTTTACTATCTCTTGTTGTCAAGGAAACCACTTTGTGTGCCCTTGTATTGAATTACTGGAATGTTAGGATTTTTTAAAATGTAAATGCTTATTTCTATTTCACTCTGTATGCTGCTGCATTAAATTAATCATTGTAATTTATATTTCATGAAACTATTTTAAAGTGTTTGCCAATAAAGCACGTGAAAAATGGAATACAAATAAAACAGCTATTGCCATGAGATAGGCATCAGTATAGGAAAAAAATCTATTACCCTTTAATTGAAAAATGTATGCAAATAATTATACATTCTTGGTAAGAAAAATACTATAAATTGGAATGAATATTTAAATATGGTACCATAAAATGCTATAGGAATTATGTCCTAGAGAAAAAAAAAACATTTTGCCAAAAGAGATGGAATATAAATATTTGTCAATAACTGCAGAGTTTAAACAATTTTCTTAATGTGGCCTAGGAATCATCAGGGTATTGTAAATTCCATTTAGAATTATGTGTATTTTCCATTTGCCTGATTGGTTTCAGTCTGAAAATAGTACCAAGTAAATATCAAATGGGATTAATAACCTAAAGCCCCAAAAAGATGATGCTATACTCCAGAAGTTCTAAACATCCTTCAATACGTTTTCATGAATTTGTAAAATTAAATCGAACTACATTGAACAAATTCTAGTTTTTAAATAAAAGCACACAGGTATAAAGGAAGCACATACTTAAAAGACACCATGGAAAGCCACAAAATCTTAATTGCCAGTGCCTTAATTTTTCATTTTGACATTTATTCATTAACTATACGTGTATAGTGGGCCTAATCTGCTGAGCTTTACGCCAAATGGTAAAGTGATGTATAAACGCACAAGGTCTCCGCTTCCCTGTGCAGCCAGGAGACTGACAATGATGACTAGGTATCTGGACCTCAACGAGAAACGTGCAGATATATAGATATTTGTCACAATAAATAAACAAATAAAATGGAAATTGGGCTACTGATTTGGCATAGTGGGAAGAAAAACTGGGCAGCAAGAAACCGTGGATAATGATCTGTGTCACTGGAGAGAAAGAATCATTGTCAGCATGTGCATACATATATGCACATCCATGTGCACACATACACACTCCATGTCAGGTGCTATGGATCAGAGACAGATTATAATTATCCATTTTCAGAAGTTTCCACTTGCTCCTTGCTTCTTATCCTGGGTCAACACAATAAAAGCCAGGTCAAATGTCCTCTGCATACAAAATTTGATGTCTGTCATAAGCAAGCCCCGGAGACGGAATTAAGAAAAAAGGAGGGGAGAAGACTAATTTGGAAACGGCAATGAAGAGAAATTAAGGTAGCTATTCCACCTCCAGGCTCGTAGTAGGGGGGAAGGGAGATAGAACAGCTTTTACTTGGAGACTGCAGAGGAAGAAATATCTTTGGCAAAGTGCATGATTTTAATTACAGCAAGAAGTCAAAGCAGAGCAGTTGAGAACAGAGGGCATTTTTCTGATGTAGATCAGTTGAGTTCCAGAGGACGCATTATAAAGGTTTCAAGAATTAGGGAAAGATAGAAGAAGGAAAGTGAAACAGGGAAGTATTGAGCAAAGGGGAATTGGAATGCAAGACATGAGGAGTGTCCTGGGGTCCTGAGCCATCCATGTCATTGTGGCACCCATGTGACTAATCTTTGTGGTCTATCCGTGGCAGATGAGATGGTAAGCCTGGTGTGCGGTGAAGACCTGCCAGAAGTGTACAGAGTTCCAAAGCCTCCCATGCCTCCTTCCAGTAATTACTGAAAATCTGGGAAAGAGGCTTATTTAGAGCACCTGGATTTAGGGTTCCCACCCACGGTATGGTCCCCAGACCAAGAGCATCAGCAGCAATATCTGGAAACACATTAGAAATATAAATCTCTGGGTTCCAACTGAGACCTACTAAGCTCTGGGTTTGGGGCTAAATCGTCTGTGTTTTCAAAAGCACACCAGGTGATTCTGATGCACAAAGACATCAGTTGTTTGAGAACGATGATCTTAGAGGATGAGTTCCTTATCTCTCTCCCACTTGATTTATCCCCATGTTGATCTGGAGGCCACTATTCATAGCAGAACAGGCTGATTCTAAGAACTTTCTCCTAACCAAGACTCTATATTCTCATAATAGCTCAGTTTCCTATATAATATTTAAAGAATTTTAATGTTATTGCCATAGAAGCAATTGACAAAGACTGAGGAATAATTAACTGATACAATTGATACCAATCCAGATTAAAAATTAAAACTTTTAAGATTATTAATATTAATTCTGTTGAATTTAATTTTCTTAAATAAATAAAAACCTATTTGTTGAAATAATTATATATACCCAATAAGTAAAATTAATTTTCTTTCATATATATAGAGAGATTTGAGGTTGAAAACTAAACCATATTTCTAGAATCTTGAAAATACCAATAAATATCTATTTTAAAAGTCAAAAAGAACTGAAGGTTTTTGAAATTAAACAGGGATCTTTATATAACATTCCAGGAAATTTGATGAAAACATTTGTAAATAATACAATTTTATTGTCCTGAATAGTTGCATTAAGATTTAGATAGCATATTCATTTTATGTTGTACATTTAATGTAGTAAAATGGCTAATTGCAGATGTTTAAGCCATATGGTATTAGAGAAAAAAATCCTTTCAAAAATGTGATTGAAAGGATCATTAATAAATGAATAAAGTGAAAATGAAGTCATTACTATTAATTTATGTTTAACTCCACATGAAAAATTGGCGGATTTCAGATCTCATTAATATTATTGAGACTATTTGGCCGGGCGCGGTGGCTTACGCCTGTAATCCTAGCACTCTGGGAGGCCGAGGCGGGCGGATTGTTTGAGCTCAGGAGTTCGAGACCAGCCTGAGCAAGAGCGAGACCCCGCCGCTACTAAAATTAGAAAGAAATTAATCGGACAACTAAAACTATATAGAAAAAATTAGCTGGGCATGGTGGCGCATGCCTGTAGTCCCAGCTACTCGGGAGGCTGAGGCAGAAGGATTGCTTGAGCCCAGGAGTTTGAGGTTGCTGTGAGCTAGGCTGATGCCATGGCACTCTAGTCCGGGCAAAAGAGTGAGACTCTGTCTCAAAAACATATATATATATAAAATATATATATATATATTATATATATAATAAAATAAAACTTTCGTCAGTATAGGGGACAGTGAATAGAAGGAGGTACAAGTGTGCAATTTCTGGTTGCTAATAATGTTCTTTCTTGATCTGGGTGCTCATTTCATGATGTATACAAGTACGTACTTTTCTGTATTCATGTAACACTTTAATAAAAAGTACAAACCAAAACAAAAATCAAGCATTCACCAAAGAAAAAAGAGTCATGGGCATGAATAGGCAATTCACAGGACAGGAAATCCAAAGGGGCAATAAACTTTGAAAAGATGCCCTACCTGTCCCAAACTCACAAACGCCCTTCCCTATGCCTTTGGAAATACGTGCCCATCATTCTCAATTACTCAAACTCTTTTCTGAAGGTTCCTGCTTGGCACACAACCCTGATTGCACATTATAGTCACCTGGGAGTTTTAAAAAAATTACCTATGTCCAAGCTCCTCCCCAGACTATCTGAGTCAGAATCTCCAGGGGCTAGGACCAGGAAATGGGATGTAGCAAGCCCTGCCCTGCAATTTTAACACGCAGCCATGGCTGAGAGCCACTGTCAGCTGAAAGCTGGCTCTCCCCTGCAGCCCTCTTCAGTCATGGCTGTCTCCTCTCTTACATCCCTCTTTCCCTTAGGCCTGGAGACAGGGTAGGTGTTCTTTTTCTCATTGCCACTTCCAAACTAGTAACAGTATCTCACCTGCCTTCCTAAAATTCTAGCTTTAAGTCCCACATTACCAAACCACATCATCCCTAATCCTCCTTGTTGCAGTCATCAACATGACACCCCCAGCCTTAATCCTTAAAGATTTTAAGTCCTAGCCATGACACTCTCTCCAAAATTTCTCTTGTCAAAATGCAGTGATTTTAGTATCTGCAGAGATGTTCCTCTCCTCCCATAATCCAGGACTCCACTTGACCAGCTGTTCATTCCCACAGACATACTCTAGAACTTGTCATTACCAATATGTTGACCTCCCCACAATCTCAATTTCTAGCATCCCATTCCCCAGCCATCTTTTCAATTCCTCTCCTCAAATATCTTTACTCCAACATTTTTAAAGTCTAGTTCCACAATCCATTGATCCTACCACCTTTACACTGTCCATCCAGCTTAGAGTCCATTATCCACCATTAAAATTCTTTTCCTTTAAATACACCCTCAACTATCTTGCCTCCTCTATCATAATCAACAGGCAAACCCCAATTCTAGATAAATCCTACTGTCTACCTAACTGCACAAGCGAATCTGGCTGGAGGAAAAAAATACACATAACTCTACTGACTGACCTTGCTGTACATTATGACCACCAACTCTAAGTGGACCTTTGGTGCAACGTTGTAATCACACACCATTTCTCTAATCCCCTGGCTGACTAGGTCACATCTTTTCCTCTCTTCTCACCCCTAAATCTCCTCCCTTCTCCTCGGGCTCAGCAGATGATCTTCCTTCCTAATTCATTGAGGAAATAAAAGCAATATGAACTAATCAGTTTACCAGCACTTGTGCCAAAGTATTCTTACCATCCCTCTGGCACTGTGGATGAATGGGCTGTGTTCCTACTCCATTGTACACTAGATCCCAGTTCCTTTCATCTATTCAGCACCATTCCAGCAATTCTCCCCTCTCGTGCATCATCAATTTGCCCTTTTCTACTATATCATTCAAATCAGTATCAAACATAATATCACAGCTCCCATCTTTGAAAAAAATGTCTTAATCCCGTATCTTCCTTCAGCAATGGTCCCATTTCTCTATTCTCCTTTGGAAAGAAACTCCCCAAAATGATGTCTATTTCTGCTGCTTCCAATTCCTGTTTTCCCTTTCTCTCTTGAGGGCACACCAACTTAGCCTCTAGCTCCTTACTAGTCCACTAAAACAGCCCCTGCAACAGTCTTTAATGACCACCATATTGTTAAAACCAAAGGTCAATTCTCAGTATTCATTTTACTTGATCTATCAGAGTATTCAACACAGCTGACCAGTTCTCTCTTTAAAACAGTTTCTACAGTAGGCTTCCAGGACACCACTCACTCTTGGCTCTCCTCCTTACTGAGCAATCCTTTTTAATCTCTGTCGTTGGTAAGCCTCAGCCCCCTGACCTCTAAAAACTGGAGTGGCCCAGGGCTCACCTTGGACTTCTCTTCTATCTCCACACTCACTCCTTCATCCAATCTCATGGCTGTAAACCACCCCTCTATGCTAACATATGTACCTCTACTCAGATCTCTTTGTATTCTAGGCTCATGTTATTACCTGCTTAGTCCACATCTCAATCTGAATGCTGAGCAGGCACCTGGAACTGGCTTGCTCCAAATCGAATTCCTGATTTCTCCCTCATCCCCAAACCTGCTTCTGTCACAGATCCCTTCAATGATGGCAACTCCAGCCTTCTAGCTACCAAGCCAAAAACCTTGTGCTTTTTCTCTCACATCCCACAGCTAACACATCAGCATATTTTGTTGACTCTAATTTCAAAATACATCTAGACTCTGACCACTTTTCACCACTTCATTCTCCACAGCCTTGGACTGAGTCACCATCGTCTCTTGCCCGGATCATAAGAACCACCTCCTAGTCTCCGTTCTTCCTCCTTTGCCTCCCTTACAGTCGCCTCAACACAGCAAATACTGTGATCCTTTTAAAGCCTAAATAAGATTCTGTCACTCCTCTGCTCAAAACCCTCAAATTTCAGATGGAATCGCATTCAAGGTAAAAGACAAAGTCTCTTTTTTTTTTTTTTTTTTTGAGATAGAGTCTTGCTCTGTTGCCTGGGCTAGAGTGCCGTGGCGTCAGCCTAGCTCACAGCAACCTCAAACTCCTGGGCTCAAGCCATCCTTCTGCCTCAGCTTCCCAAGTAGCTGGGACTACAGGCATGCGCCACCATGCCCGGCTAATTTTTTCTATATATTTTTAGTTGTCCAGCTAATTTCTTTCTATTTTTAGTAGAGACGGGGTCTCACTCTTGCTCAGGCT